>CAUDMG010002459.1:1801562-1871562 GCA_958450375.1 Homarus gammarus
TGTGCAACAGGTAAGAGGGGATATTGTCAGGTACAGATGCTAATGAACCTCTCTATGTCCAGGTGTGCAACAGGTAAGAGGGGATATTGTCAGGTACAGATGCTAATGAACCTCTCTATGTCCAGGTGTGCAACAGGTAAGAGTGAGTTATTGTAAGGTACAGGTGCTAATGATCCTCTCTGTCCAGGTGTGCAACAAGTGATAGTGAGTTATTGTAAGGTACAGGTGCTAATGATCCTCTCTGTCCAGGTGTGCAACAAGTAATAGTGAGTTATTGTAAGGTACAGGTGCTAATGATCTTCTCTGTCCAGGTGTGCAACAGGTAAGAGTGAGTTATTGTAAGGTACAGGTGCTAATGATCCTCTCTGTCCAGGTGTGCAACAGGTAAGAGTGAGTTATTGTAAGGGCCAGGGCGTTGCAAATCCTCTAGTGACTTGAGTTGCTGTGGATTTAGCGAAGGTGTAAAGCTTTAAGGAAGAGCTTGTCTTAGCTTTAGTGTAGCTGAGAGTTGATGCTGTTGTTGTTGTTGTTGTTTATGATCGTGCTTAGATGTGATGGAAGGAGGGAAGGAAGGTGTAGTGGGGAAGGAGGGAAGGAAGGTGTAGTGGGGGAAGGAGGGAAGGAAGGTGTAGTGGGGGAAGGAGGGAAGGACGGTGTAGTGGGGGAAGGAGGGAAGGAAGGTGTAATGTTTTTGGGTTATGTTTACACTAGAGAGAGAGAGAGACAGTATAGTATTGGGTTGATAAATAGGAAAAACATTTGGCTCTGTTAAACGAAGATGGAGCCAACGGGTAAAATAGCGAAAAAATAGTAAGTTTTGGGTCACAACTATAATAATGGAGTGAGGTGTAGAGTGAACTAAATAATATGTTCTTGGTTATATATATACGAGAGAATTATGAGATGAAGGATGTAGGATAAACAATGTATTTTGATAGTTTATCAACATTATGTTGGGATAATGATCCGTAGAAGAGGAAAATCATTTTATTTCAATCCTTACAAAAATAACTTAAACACGAATGTACTTTAGAGTCGTAGAACAATATACTTTTTATTAATATATATAAAAACATGACATATGTAGCTCTTATCAGTATTGTACAGTCCTCTTCACTTGTGCATTTGCAGAGGATTGTCCTCATATAAACATTCCACAAATTATTAACCTTGATACATTTGTTTTAATATTGTTTTAATTTCATTCCATACTATCTAATATACTATAGGACTAGCCGTGTGTCTGTCTGTTCTGGGCAGCCGAAACGGCACAATCGTTTTTCATCACATTTGGTGGAAAAATCGCAAAACATCTTCGTAGAGTGGAACAAACCTGGTCCCATGTCGATGGTTTCTTTTGGAAGGCATTAATTACAATTTTATTTACGATGGAAAACGATGCAAGTCTACGGACTTGGCGCACCCTCATTCGCTGTACGCTGTCACGCGCGTTCAAACTCTCACAAGGGCACGAAGGGCCCGCGATCACTTGTGTTTACTATTGTCAGTTTCCTTCTGTCTAATGTAAACAAACACAGGACTGCCACACTACACAAAACCTGACGAGCCGCCTGTAAACGCACTAGTGAAGGGGGGGGGGACTCTCCATATCACCAGCGTCGACCCCCCCACCAAGCGAATCAAGGCCACCACACAGAATGTTATGGCGTACGGACATACACCCTACCTAAACACTATCAGTTTTTGTTACCTCTGGGCCTTGCTGGGAGGGAAATAAGGACACACACACACTTGAGGTAACGTCTGGCTGGGATGAGAGTTTATATAAAGAGTTTAAAGGTATGAAAAATGGTGTCAGCCAGCCTCGTTTTGGAAGAATGACGACTTGGTTGTTTTTTTTGTGTGTTTTTTTCTCCTGTTTGTCCCGTAAGATATTAAGGTAAGATTTCGTTTTAGAAGATTTTCACTGTGTTGACGTGAATATGAATGTGTTGTGTTAACCTAGAAATTACTGGAAATAGGACCCCCACCTCCTCCCCCTATTTAAGCTAGTTATAGATTGAAAGTTTTAACCTACATAGTACTAGAAATAGGAAAAATCGAATAAATCCAGTTATACACCCCCAATTTTATAACCCATTTCATCAACTATAACCACGAAGTATTATCCTATTCCACCTAATTATACACACCCCAATTTATAACCTCGAATCACTCAAAATAAGACCTAAAAAAACTATTTAATCCCGCCATAAGGAACAAGCTATCGAGTCACCCGGGTATAGATGTTAAATAAGAAACTCTGAACCTTATTTCTTTTGTTACAGTGTTTCAGATTTCTTTAGGAGGACTCTAGACAGCCTTTGTAGTGAACGTCTTCATTAAGGAGAAAAGTTTCGCTGTTCAAGAGGGAGTTTGACGCTGTAAAATGTTTCTGGTCTGTTTCAAGTCTTCATGTGAGGGAGAGGGAGGGAGAGAGAGAGAGAGAGAGAGAGAGAGAGAGAGAGAGAGAGAGAGAGAGAGAGAGTACGAGATGGGGAATAGAAGTCACTATCTAACTTGTGATGGGAAGGGAGGGGGGATTAACAAGGGGGGGATAGGAGTCACTACCTATCTAACTCTCAACCTTGTGTGCGGTAGGAAGAGGGAGGGGGGGGGGGGATGGGTCATAGTTAAACGCCATTACTATAAACTCGACGCCAATACGAGCGATCAGCAACGCCTGGGTTTATCTCCTCCACCTTGAAGTAGTTTTAGGTTAGGTTAGGTTAGGTTAGATCAGATCAGGTTAGGTGAGGTTAGGTTAGATTAGATTAGATTAGATTAGATTAGGTTAGGTTAGATCAGGTTAGATCAGATCAGATCAGGTTAGGTTAGGTTAGGTGAGGTTAGGTTAGGTTAAATTAGGTTAGGTTAGGTTAAGTTAGGTTAGATCAGATCAGATCAGATCAGATCAGGTGAGGTTAGGTTAGGTTAGGTTAGGTTAGGGTAGTTGATCTGGGCGTCATACCGTTCACCTCGGCATCTGTGGGAAGTAATCAACCACCTCATTGAGCCAATGTGTTGTCTTTCTTTCTTCTTTTTATTTTTATTATTGTTATTATTATATACAAAAGATACATATCATTACTCACCATCTGTCTGTCTGTCTGTCTGTGTCTCTGTCTGTCCGTACTTAGTGTATGAACGAATTTACTCTCCACACACACACACACACACACATACAGACACGAGAAACTTAAAACACTGTTAAAGCATTACATTAAAAGTTGGTTACCCACAATTAAGTTTCTTTCTTCCTCTTCCTCTTATTCTTCTTCTTCTTTTTCTTCTGTTCTCCTTTCATCATTATTTTATCTTATCTCTCTTCTCCTCCTTATTATCCCTATTCCACATATATCCTTCCTTTCCTCTTTTTATTCTTCATATTTCTTCCTCTTCCTCTCCCTCTTCCTCTTCCTCTTCCTCCTCTTTTGGTAATATCCTTTCCTATGAACCAATCACAAAGGCAACACATCCTGTGGTTTATTCGCTTCACTTGTCAACTATTCAATAATACCTGAATATTATCTTTACCTTGGCAGTAATATTAGGTTAGGTTAGGTTAGGGTAGGATAGGATAGGGTAGGATAGGGTAGGATAGGATAGGGTAGGGTAGGGTAGGGTAGGGTAGGTTAGTTTAGGTTACGTTACGTTCCCTAACCTAACCTCTCGTGTTGTAATGATGTGTGTGTGTGTGTGTGTGTGTGTGTGTGTGTGTTCCTCCCACGAGAGAATGGTATGATCCCTCGCCACTTGGTATGCTTAAAGGGACAATCTCTCTGGGGTCTTTTCTCCATTTGGTACCTCGGTAAAGTAAATATATGTGGTCCCAGTCATTGTTTTAAAATGGTGTTTGATATAGTATGCTTCGGAGGATTTGTTAATGTGTAATGGTAAGGTGTATGTTATGTGTAATGGTCAGGTGTGTGTTATGTGTAATGTTCAGGTGTATGTAATGTGTAACGTTCAGGTGTATGTAATGTGTAACGTTCAGGTGTATGTAATGTGGAATGGTCAGGTGTATGTAATGTGTAATGGTCAGGTGTATGTAATGTGTAACGTTCAGGTGTATGTAGTGTGGAATGGTCAGGTGTTTGGTTAATGATTGAGATATTTTGCTGTTAAATTGTGTTAGAAATTTCTTAGGTTAAACTAGATAGTTAATTTGTGTTACTTATATTAAAATTAGATGTTAATATGTTACCAGTTTTAAGATCCGTTATTAATTAAAAAAAAAATTATTTAATATTGAAATTATCCAAAAAATTATATTCCTGAACAAGTATATATAAAGTTTGGTATAGCTTGTTATAGTTAATATGATAGGGAAGACTTCATAAAACTCTGTCAACATTATAACTACGACTTGAGAAACAAATAATGACCTCTCAACAACGTAGTGAAATGATGTCAGTATTCGTATGTTGTCTTCAGTCTCGTATAATGGCATTCGAGTATTTACGTGTGTGTGTGTGTGTGTGTGTGTGTGTGTGTTAGTCAGTATTTTCAAAGGTCTGCTGGGAATGAGAGCTTCAGTGGTGAGTGGTAAATGGATTCACAATATAGTTCCACCAACATTTGTGTGTGTGTGTGTGTGTGTGTGTGTGTGTTTTTTAGCGGAATTAAATGTAAAATTCTTTGGTTAAGGAACATTTGTAAACAACAGCATTCACAGTTGATAGAAAAAAAAACAACTACGTACTAGGTTTTTAAAGGGTGAATAAAATCTCCCCTCCCTCAAGATATATACTGTATATATACTTTTTTGTTAGTGAATATGTATTTTAATCTCTTTAAGGAACATTGGTAAACAACAGCATTTAAATTGGAGTAAAAAAAAATAAAGGGAGTGATATGTAAATAAACAAAAATTCAAAGCGGAATAAAAAAAATAAAAACAAATTCGCATCGACGGCAAACAGAGACGAGAATGATTAGATAATAAATGGAGTAACAGGAAGAAGAGTGGAGTGGGAGGAGGGGTGGGCATGGAGTGGGGTGAAGGTGGAGAGGGAGTGGAGAGTGAGTGGAGTGGGAGGTAGAGATGGAGTGGGAGGAGAGGGTAGGAGGTTCTTGTCTGGATGCGTTTTACAGTCGGGTCAGATCATCGTCATTTGTAGCCCAACAGCTGTTAGGGGTCTGCCAATATCGTGTAGCCTTTGTGTTGCTGTGGTGACGTACTCCTCCTGAAGGTGGCGTTGACGGGGGAGTGCTGAGGTGAGGAGAGGAGAGGTGAGGAAAGGTGAGGGAGAGAAGTGAGCAGAGATGATCACAGGGAAGGAGAAGAGACAGAGAGAGAGAGAGAAATGGACTCAATTATTTTGTTAACTGTTGCAATGTTGTGTACCATCCTCCTGTACCGCACCACCATCCTCCTGTACCGCACCACCATCCTCCTGTACCGCACCACCATCACCCTGTACCGTCGCGGGAAAATGAAATCCAATATGAATTACGCAAACAGTAGCTAGTTTATTGTACACACCTATACTCATCCTGTAAGGCGTAAGCAGTAGGGCAAGAAAGATTACAAAACTGTGTGTGTGTGTGTGTGTGTGTGTGTGTGTTTTTTTTCTCTCCGGAATACAAAAGACTCCCCAAACTTGTCCTCTCGTCTAACTTGAATTAAAAGGAGAATTTATATCCCTGTTCTTCACTGTCTCCCAAGTACCAGTTTTAGTTGTTATTGTGAAGTAAATTTATTGTTCTTGAAGGGATGGGGGGGGGGGGGGGGAGGTTGCTCGTAACTGTGGCTTAGAGCAGTTTAAACCAATCACCATCAATACCACCACCATACTGTCTAAGCACATCACAAAATCCATCCATCCATCCTCCTTGTTCAGATCCATCCAGGCAGCAGCACTCCGAGTAAGCTGTTTGGCTGGCTGGTACACCACTCTCTCTCAATCCACGTAAAGACACTGTTCGACGCTGCTCTTCCTCGTTCTCTTGCAGATTTCAGCTCCCGGAATACGTATTCGGCAAGAGGAACTACGCCTTACAACAATGCTCTGATGGAGTCAATACGGTCATACCAGAGAGTTATTACGCTCCCGGCCCCTCCGACTTCTGTACGTAGCGTGTGTGTGTGTGCGTGTGTGTGTACCTAAGTCCTCCTTTGTTTCTCGTTTATGTATGTATGTGAGGCTTGTTTGTTTTTAACTTGTGTGTCCAAATATCTCGGGCATTTTCTGAGGCAGCAAGACGAAATTTGAACACACTAGCTACCAGGGACACGCGACCAAAAAAGTATCTGAACACTGTGTCCGATGATGTCCTAAATGATCACTACACTTGTGTCTCATCATAACCACCACTATGAACCACACTACATATTGTTCACATGATTAATTATTTTCTTCTGAATGTTTATTTGATAACATTACTCAATATAGATAAAACAGGACATGTCGCTAGCAAGTGATATATATACATACGGCAGTTTGCAACATCCATCATCTGTGGTGCCGGATTGTCTAGCGGGAATTGTACATATATTTTTTGATCGTGTGTACTTTGACATTCTTTTTCATGGCGTGTGGTATACAGTGTTAGCGTTACTACTTGTTTGTTCTTATAATGTGTGTGTGTAAAGACGCTGCCGCCGCCCCTCCCGCATTATATGTAGCCCTCCACACGTGCAACATCTGTGGACGGCCTTGCTGGTCCCGTATCGGCTTCTTTAGTCACCTCAGAGCTCACCAACCTAGGTGACATCCTTAATAACTCATATCATTGTATCATAGTAGTACTAGTAGTAGTAGGAGGAGGAGGAGTTTCTAAATAATAATTTGACTACTGTACCTGCAGTAACTGAAGGTAAATCACCCCTCCTCCTCCTTCAGGCTGCAGTAAACAAGGACTGGATGAGACAGTTGACTTTACCTAATAAGACCGAGGGTAAAAAACGACCTCCTTCAAGACGTTTATACAGTCACCCAGGCGACACTCTTACCCACAGCCCCCACAAAAAAAATCTTCCTGGAGTTATTGTTGAGGCTTGTGATTCACTGTGGGGTGGGGGGGGGGGGTGAGGTGCGGGGGGGGGGGTGAGGTGCGGGGGGGGGGGTGGAATGGGTAAAGTGGAGGTAAATCTAGTAGTAGTGAAGGGAGAATGAGGATCGTGGTTACTGGTGAGGGGGTAGTGGTAGTAGTAGTAGTGGTGGTAGTAGTGGTGGTAGTGAGGATGAAAACATATGTAAATGAAAGTAGTCGGTTGGTACTCAATAAACATGAAAGAAACGAAGGAAATGTTTATATTTTTTTAGAGAATGTTTAATATATTTATTTTATATTATACTTGAATATATAAAGTCGTATTATATGTACATTAAACATTATAATGTACAGGTGAGTATAATGATAGTTTAGATGGGAGGGAAATAGCGGGAAATAGCTCTAGCGATTGTTAGATAGAAAATATAGTTGTTTTAGGTATAATATATATTTCTATAACTATTATATTACATAGATAAAATACCTGTATACCTGGGTTCTGTAATCATAATAAGTATAGGAATTATTTCACCTTGTTTAATGGACGTTCAGGTGTTGATAATTAGATGGTATACCTGGTGTTTATATGTGTATGGTATGTCATTATCATCATCATTATTATCATCATCATCATCAATTCATCATTGCACCAGTCTCTCTCTCTCTCTCTCTCTCTCTCTCTCTCTCTCTCTCTCAGGGTGTTAAGTGAAACTCCTGCACCTAAGTCGTGTGTACAAGTTGAGGAAGAGGAGGGGGGGGGGAGGAGAGGAGGAGGAGGAAGAATAGGAGGAGGAAGAGGAGGTGGAGGTAGTACTGATGGTGTACTGTGAGGAAGAAGAGGAGGGGGGGAAGGAAGAGCAGAAGAAGGAGGGGGAAGAGGAAGAGTAGGAGAAGGACGGTGGTGGACGCTGTTGTTGCTGAGGAGGAGGATGAGATAAAGAAGAGGGAGAAGAGAAGGAAGAAGAGGGAGAAGAAGAAGAAGAGGAACACTGTAATAAAACAAGAATCCTCGTCTCATAATCAGAAAATAATTGGCAAACTATTCCAAATTTGTTCTCATATTTTATTAATTTTATTCCAATTTTTATTTACAAACTTGAGATGACTTAAGTTTTGCATATTTTGTGTACGAATCTTATTAATAAACATAGACATATTCCGCTTTTTAACGAATTTTAACAGCGAACTTTATTATTTGCACAAGTTTTTACGATTTTTTTTAGCGAACTTCATTCCTATTAATTTTTTAGCGAAATTTGTTTACGAACTGCTTCATACTTTTCAGTTTTTACGAGTTGACTTCAGGAGCTGTTGTATTGTGTTTACTTAATGAGTCTTAGTAGCTGAGTTAATAGTATTTTAAAGTATTACTATTTTTATTGAAGTTATATAATATGGTAATGTAATTATATGGGTCATTAAAGGTAATGTATTATGACGTCACCTGAAGATTAGCCACCCTAGCTTATTTCACCTGGAGGTTAATCACCGTAAGATTGATTTGATTTGACCTAACCTGACCTAACCAAGAAGAGGAAGACGAAAGAAATAAGAAGAAAATAACAAGGGTTGGAAGAAGAAGAAGAAGAAGAAGAGCAAAAAAAGAGGAAGAAGAAGAAACAAAAGAGGAGGAAGAAGCAAAAGAAGAGAAAGAAGAAGAAGAAGAAATAATAAGAAAATGATTGAAAGGAGAAGAAAAAGAAGAAAGTTGAAACAAAAGAAGAATAAGAAAGAAGAAGAAACGAAGAAAAGGAAGAGGAAGAAGAAGAAAGAAGACCATAAGAGGAGAGGTGGAAAGTGCACACCCCTCCATCTCGATATTACTAAGGCTGGACGCATCTGGGACCACTTTATATACTCGTATCAACCAGGTCATGTACGAGTTGACTGAGTGATTCTGAGCTGATGGGTGTGTGTGTGTGTGTGTGTGTGTGTGTGTGTGTGTGTGTCCTGGAGGGGGTCAATGGTGGCGAGAGGGGCTCAATGGTAACGAGAGGTGCTCAATGGTGACGAGAGGGGCTCAGTGGTAACGAGAGGGGCTCAATGGTGACGAGAGGGGCTCAATGGTGACGAGAGGGGCTCAATGGTAACGAGAGGTGCTCAATGGTGACGGGAGGGGCTCAATGGTGACGAGAGGGGCTCAATGGTAACGAGAGGGGCTCAATGGTGACGAGAGGGGCTCAATGGTCACGAGAGGCGCTCAACGGTGACGAGAGGGGTTCAACGGTGACGAGAGGGGTTCAATGGTGACGAGAGGCGCTCAATGGTGACGGGAGGGGCTCAATGGTGACGAGAGGCGCTCAATGGTGACGGGAGGGGCTCAATGGTGACGGGAGGGGCTCAATGGTGACGAGAGGCGCTCAGTGGTGACGAGAGGGGCTCAATGGTGACGAGAGGGGTTCAATGGTGACGGGAGGGGTTCAATGGTGACGGGAGGGGCTCAATGGTGACGGGAGGGTTCAATGGTGACGGGAGGGGCTCATGGTGACGAGAGGGGCTCAATGGTGTGTCATCAAGCAGGGAATATTTCCTCGTGGGACTGGCTGAGTGGTGAGGGGGGGAGTGATGGTGCGTGGTCGTCTAGGGAGGAAGGAGAGGAGGAGGAGGAAGAAGAGGAAGATGACGAGAAGGTGGAAGAAGGGAAGACAAAGAAGAAGAAGAAAAGAAGAGGATTAGGGAGAGGAGGAGGAGGAGGATGAGAAGGAGGAGGAGGATGAGAAGGAGGAAGAAGAAAAGAAGACGAGGAAGAGGAAGAGGAAGGAGTCATGATGTGTTGTAGTATGAGGAGGAAGAGGAAGGGAGGAGGAGGAGGAAGAAAGGAAGAGGAAGAGGCAGTAGTGATGATTGAAGGTAATGACAGGAGGAAGAAGAAGAAGAAGAAGAGGAGAGGGGGGGTGATGATCCGTGGTAGTGGGAACAATGTAAGAGGAGGAGAAATACAAGAAAAGGGAAGGGGAGCAGGGAACTAATGGTGCGTATAACGAGAGAGAGAGAGAGAGAGAGAGAGAGAGAGAGAGAGAGAGAGTGTAAATATTTAAGGTTATCTCTCCTTAATCACTTCCTCACTTCTCCTTTTCCTATCTCCACCCTTTCTCCTTCTTCTCTCCCTCATTTCTCCCCTTCTCTCCCCCCCCCCCACCTCCCTCCTCCCTTACATCTTCTCTCTTTCCTTCCGTACCTCCTTTCTTTATTACGTCTTTTCTTTCCTCCATTAATTTATACCTCCCTTCCTTCCCTCCCTCCCTCCCTTCCTTCCCTCCCCTCCCTCCCTCTTTGTTAAGTATCGAGAATGAGTTAAACCATTGTCCTGTTATATATTACTATCATAAACCTAACCTAACCTAACCCTGACCTAACCTAACCCTGACCTAACCTAACCCTGACCTAACCTAACCTAACCCTAACCTAACCCTGACCTAACCTAAACCTAACCTAACCCTGACCTAACCTAACCCTGACCTAACCTAACCCTGACCTAACCTAAACCTAACCTAACCCTGACCTAACCTAACCCTGACCTAACCTAACTCAACTCAACCCTGACATTTAGTTTATCGATACAAATAAGATAAATCATTTCACCTGACCTATAAATAAATAAATAAATGTCGACACAATTATAATACCGAAGAGATTTTAATTATCTGAATAAATTATAAATGTTTTTTTTTATTTTTTTTTTTGCCTTTAAATGAAAATATTATCTTGTGTGAGTTAAAAATAAATATATCAGCCGTCCATTGTTGTGTGTGTGTGTGTGTGTGTGTGTGTGTGTGTGTGTGTGTGTGACAGGCAGAGAGACAGACAGACATGCAAACCCTCCCAATTCATAACCCATCCACACGCTCCCATGACCCCCCACACCCCTCACACCCCCCACACCCCTCCACCCCCTACACCCCTTCACACCCCCACACCCCCCACACCCCTCCACACCCCCCACACCCCTCCACACCCCCACACCCCTCACACCCCCCTACACCCCCCACTCATAAGGTCTTTCCGATAAGCAACACCAAACTGTTCTTGACACCTGAGGGTTTAAAACCTACTTTCTCTCCCTCCTTTCACCCACACTTTCACTTTTTTTTATCTTCTGTTCTTTTCTTTAGGCTATTTTACTTTCTTTTACTTTCACTGATGTTTTTATAATTTTCTTTTGTTAATGTTTTGCTTTCTTTTGCTTTCTTTAGTATTATTTGCAACGTGAGTATTTATTGCAGTTGTACTAAATATTGCAACGAGAGTTTGTATTGCAGCTGTACTGTATATTATAACACACAAGGGCATATTCCAGTATGGTGCATTGTAGTATGTTGCAACATATTCAGGCGTATTACAACTATACTGACTATTGCAAAAAACGATGAAATATTGATAAGACCGATGAACTATTGCAAAACAGATGAAATATTGCAAAACCGATAAAAATTTTTGCAAAAACCGATGAAATATTGCAAAAAACGATAAAATATTGCAAATTTACTTACTATTGCAACACAAGAGGGCTTATTGCACTTGTATTGAATATTGCAACAACAGAGGGAGTATTTCAGTGTATATTGCTTCACTTATCAACATTAATATTGTGTTAATCCACTTCCTTAACCCTCGCAGCATGGGGGTCGTCGAACAGTGCCTATTTAATCAGACAACTTTGTAGCTCTGTGTCTGTCTGTCTGTCTGTCTATGTCTGTCTGTGTCTGTCTGTTTGTCTGTGTCTGTCTGTTTGTCTGTCTGTTTACCTGGTTGTCTTTTTGTCTTTCTGGGTGTTTGGGTGTCCGTTTGTGTGTGTGTGTGTGTGTGTGTATGTGTCTGTCTATATGTATGTCTTTCCCACCTTTACGTCTCTCTCTCTCTCACTCTCTCTCTCTCTCTCTCTCTCTCTCAAATTAGGTACTCTCCTACGGCTTGGTGGACTGGGGAGGGGGGGGGGGGGTGTGGCCCGGGATCGAACCAACAAACCTTAGGGGAGGAAACGAGTGCTGTATCCACTCGTCCACTGGATCCCACTGACACACTCATTCAAGTTTAGTCGAGCGAGAGACGTTTGGCCATGAATAAATTCTTTGAATATTTAGGTGAAAAAGGTTTATTGAGACACGGTACAGACTTACATTTTTTAATCTAATGAGAGTTTAGTTAGGTTAGGTTAGGTTATTGGTTAGGTTAGATTAGGCAAAGTTAGGTTAGGAAAATTAGTTCCGGTCAGGTAAGGTTGGATGAGGTAAGGTTAGGTTAGCACAGGTGAGTTCAGGTCAAGTCAACTTAGGTCAGATTAAAACAGGTGAGTTAAGGTCATATCAGGTCAGGTCAGGTCAACTTAGGTCAACTCTACAATTTGCTTCTCCACAAAATCTTTAAACTTCATTTCTCTCCAAACTTTATCCATTTTGGACTTTATGAAAAAAATCCGGTCTTGTTGTCTGTGTTTTTTCCTCTGTTTTTCTTGTGTCCTTCCTGTCTGTTTGTCTGTCTGTCTCTTACACTGTCTGACTTCCTTCCCTGTCTTCACGTTATTGTTTCCTGTGTGAGTTAAGGAGGTCGAGAGAGAGAGAGAGAGAGAGAGAGAGAGCATGTTAGGCTAGACCCGAAACGACGCCATTATTATTATTATTATTATTATTATTATTATTATTATTAAGAACATAAGAATGGAGGAAACTGCAGCGGGCCTATTGGCCCATACTGGGCAGTCCCGTTTACACCCAACCCCTATTGCTCATATAAGCATCCAACCTATGTTTGAAGCTATCCAGCGTATTCGAGTTAATGATGATATTTGGTAACTTGTTCCATTCATCCACTACTCTGTTTCCAAACCAGTGTTTACCTATTTCACGCCTAAATCTAAATTTGTCTAATTTAAAACCATTGTTACGAGTTCGCTCCTGGTTGGATAGTTTGAGTACCTTTGTAATGTCCCCTTTGTTTAGCCCTGCCTTCCACTTATACACCTCTATCAGGTCGCCCCTCGCTCTCTGTCTCTCAAGGGAGAGCAAATTAAGATGCTTTAACCTGTCTCTATACTCAAGGTTCCTAATGCCCGGGATTAGTCTTGTCATTCTCCTCTGAATTCTTTCCAAGGATTCTATATCCATTCTGTAATACGGTGACCAGAACTGAACTGCGTAATCCAGGTGTGGTCTCACAAGCTCAAGATACAGTTTTAGGATGACCTCGCTAGTCTTGTAACTAACACTCCTTTGTATGAACCCAAGTACTTTATTAGCCTTGTTACGAGCAAAAACACATTGTTTACTTGGCTTAAGGTTCCTACTTATCATTACTCCTAAATCTCTCTCGCAGTCGGATTTCTCTATGGCATCGTTGTTCATCTGGTATCTGGTTTCCCTGTTTACATCTCCTATACTGAGTACTTTACATTTGTCCACGTTGAATTTCATCTGCCATTTTTCAGACCAATCGAAAAATTTGTTTAGATCTTCCTGTAGTTTTGCCGAGTCCTCGTCAGATTTGATAACACGTCCTATTTTAGTGTCATCAGCAAATTTACTTATGTTATTTACTTATGTTATTATTATTATTAGCACCCCAGCTTAGCACCATCACAATATTAGACAGGCAGACAGACAGACAGACAGACACCATGTTTCCCCAGACACTGTTTCCACTTGACTACTGTCTTGTCGTCCTATTGTTCTCTTGTTATCTCTCCCTCACGCACCATCTCCTCCACCTCACTTCTGTCTCTTTCTTACAGCTAAAAGAGAATTAAAAATATCTCCCAAACGAAAGAAAATAGAAAAAGTGGTTATATATATATTAACTGAAAGAATTTAAAAAAGTCTCCTAGGACAAAGAAAATGGAACGTGGGGTATTTTTATATGAACTGAAATAATTTAAAAAGTCTCCCATATTCACAGAAAATGGTACGTCTTATTAATATACTACCATCCGCTGCGCATAGTTATCCCTTGATTCGTGATGAAAGAAAACGGAATAGTCTGTCCGTTTTCTTTAACCTGTTCGGGGGAAGGGGGAGAGACTTTAGGGTAAACTTTGCTGGTTAAATATTCAGTTTTATTATGATAGAGAGTAAATATTTTGAGTAAACGTTGATATACATTAAATATGAGGTATAATTAGTTGTTGTTTTTGTTAGTATTGTTGTTGATGTTCGAGCTGCCAGTCTGAATTCTTTGTGTTTGGTTGTATAATAATGTTTAAAATGTGTTATAAGAAATGTTAATTAAGGTAGAACGGTACACACACACACACACACGCACACACTCAAATGATATCACATAAATAGCATAAAATAACAATACGTATATAAAATCTTTAAAAACATTCATCAGTAATTACCATCACATGAGAGTGAACAAAACGAGAAAAAGTCGTAGAATACCACAGTGGCGGTCATTAACGACAGGCGAAGCTGTGAGAGAGGGAGAGAGAGAGGGGAGAGAGAGAGAGAGAGAGAGGGAGAGAGGGTGTGAGGGAGAGAGGAAGAGAGGGAGGGAGAGAGTGAGAGAGGAGAGAGAGAGAGAGGGAGAGAGAGAGAGTGAGAGAGAGAGAGTGTCTGTGGCAAAGATTAGGTTGAACAGAGACCACAGACCACAGAATCAACTGGTCTGTAGCGATAGTTCAACCCACGATCACGACCCCAAGAGAACGCCGCACAGTGCAATAAAAACAACAACAATGACTTAGAACTGACTGAAAACAAATAATGAAACAAATACTTATGAATTATTCTAGTAACAGGAAATAATTATGTTAATAGTGAAATAATCCT
This sequence comes from Homarus gammarus, assembly GCA_958450375.1. Lineage (NCBI taxonomy): Eukaryota > Metazoa > Arthropoda > Malacostraca > Decapoda > Nephropidae > Homarus > Homarus gammarus. The sequence goes on from CAUDMG010002459.1 coordinate 1,816,325, forward strand.
ACACAGAAAGATGTAATAGTGAGTTTAATTAATAGTGAAATCAGGTAAAACTTGGACACGATGCAGGTAGTGATAGTGTGAGGAAAGGTGAAGTGGTGGATGGGAATAGTGGATGGATAGAAGTGTAAGGAAGAGGGATAAGGAAATGAGTTCTTCTTCGTGAGGTGTGAAGCGAAAAGGAAGAACTGTGACAAAGAGACAAGGGATTCTTCTTCGTCAGGAGACAAAAGACGAAGTGTGACGACTAGACAAGAGGTTCTTCTTCATCAGGAGTGTACTGTACATCGCCTCAGAGATGGACCCAGCTAAGATCCTTCAGATTATCACCAACAGCACGTGGATGGGTGAGTACTCCTGTATGTCTTCATGTTAAGTGTAGTTTTTGTTAGTTATTCTTCCTGTTATTGTCATTCCTTCATTCCTTTCTTTCTTTTCTTAGCTCTTACTGTTATTTCTACCTACTACTACTACTACTACTACTACTACTACTTTTTTTTTACGTGGCCTACAGCCTCCCCCAATAGCCACACCTTCGCCGCCATTTTATTACCTTAATATTAAATATCCTAATACATAAGTAGCTATCCTAGCTGTGTTGAGCCGCAGATCTATGCGGCATTCAGTGACTGTAGCCTCATAGAGTCATAGTCAATATCTGCAGCTGTTGTCGGCATTGGGGCAGAAGCTCTCGTTCCCCTGAGGCAGAGCAAAGCCGACCGAAGGAGAGAGAAGGACAGTCGACATCTCATCCAGGCTGTGACATAACTTCTGGGCTGCTGCTTCTGTTCGGAGATCACCTCCGTGAGTCTGGCGTAGAAACATCTTCCACTTGGTCCCATCCCACCAGAGGTTGTGAACACTAGAGGAGTGAAGCTGCCTTGATCAACGTTTTGAATTCTCTCCCCGTTTGCCCTTCTCTTGTCGTTCTCGTTTCTCCTGTGTGCAGCATCGAGAGCTACTACTACTACTACTACTACTACTACTACTACTGTCTGTCTATGCCACATATTCATTATTATCATCATTATTCCCCTCCATCTCCCATGCCTTATTAAATGTTTCCTTATTCATATCTTTATCTTCTTCTCCCCTTCCTTGTTATTCTCTTATTTTTATTTCTCTTTTTTTTGTGTAATTCTTTAAGTTATTGGTTGTTGCTGACACTTCCCGGACCATTAAGTCTTGTTGGCTGTCATAACTCTCGGGGCGGTGCTGTGAGAGAGAGAGAGAGAGAGAGAGAGAGAGAGGGGGAGGAGGTGACGGAGAGAAGGAGAGGGGGAAGGAGGTAAGGAAGGGGAGGAAGGAAAGAGAGAGGGGGGGAAGGAGGTAAGGAAGGGGAGGAAGGAAAGAGAGAGAGAGAGAGAGGGGGGAAGGAGGTGACGGAGAGAAGGAGAGGGGGAAGGAGGTAAGGAAGGGGAGGAAGGAAAGAGAGAGAGGGGGGAAGGAGGTAAGGAAGGGGAGGAAGGAAAGAGAGAGAGAGGGGGAAGGAGGTAAGGAAGGGGAGGAAGGAAAGAGAGAGAGAGAGAGAGAGACGGGGGGGGGGGCGGGAGAGGGAGAGGAGGTGAGGGAGGAAGAAGGTGAGGGAAGGAGGTGTAGGAGGGAGGGGGAAGGAGAGGAGGGAAGGAAAGAAAGAGAGAGAAAGAGAGAGAGAGAGTTCACAGCGGCAGAATGGTAATAATATTCAACTTACAATCCATAAGTATCCTGGTTCTATCCCCTACTGAGCAGGAATGGGCGTGGTAGATGGCTAGTGTGGGCGTGGTAGGTAGCTAGTGTGGGCGTGGTAGGTAGCTAGTGTGGGCGTGGTAGATAGCCGGTATGAGCGTGGTTAGATAGCCAGTGTGGTTGTGATAGATTACTGGAATGGGCGTGAAAGACAGGTGTGGGCGTGATAGACAGGTGTGGGCGTGATAGACTGGTGTGGGCGTGATAAACAGGAGTTATGGGCGTAATAGACAAGAGGTGTGGGTATAATAGATTGGAGGAATGGGCGTGATAGACAGAAAGCGTGGGCGTGATAGACAGTAGGCGTGAGTGTTTGTTAGTGCTATGTTAGAAAGCTGTAGATCCAGTAGCATTTGTATTGCTGAGGTGAAGCTTTTAGCTGTTGTGTGGCTCAGTAGTTTAGCTTGTTTTTCTTTACAATTTCTTTCTTTAAACTAAGGTACTTTCTCTCCGTTACTTTTTATCGGTTACTTTCTCTCAGGTACTTTCTCTCAGGTACTTCTCTCAGGTACTTTCTCTCGGTTACTTTTTATCGGTTACTTTCTCTCAGGTACTTTCTCTCCGTTACTTTCTCTCCGTTACTTTTTATCGGTTACTTTGTCTCGGGTACTTTCTTTCAGGTACTTTCTCTCGCTTACTTTCTCTGGGTTACCTACATCAGAGGAGCTAAAAGGGACTGAAGGTAAAAGTCAATTATTTTCTCTTTTAAACTCGAGGCTGAGGTTGTCCACACACACACACACACCACACACACACACACACACACACCCCACACACACACACACACCACACACACACACACACACACACACACCTAATCAAAAAAAAAAACTTGTGAATATTTTTAAGAATTTATTACAGAAATTAGATATACAATTATACATATAAACATACATATATACTCGTGTGTGTGTGTGTATGTATATTTTACGTGATCTATACCGAAAATACATATACACATGCTATACATAATACATATTCGTGTGTGTATGTATTTTTATTCCTATGCGATTTACCGATGAAATATATTGTATTATTATATTATTTTCATTTTTTATCTATATTATGTTAGAGAGAGAGAGAGAGAGAGAGAGAGAGAGAGATTGTCTTTCTTCTCACGTTTCTCTTATTGTTTCTCTCTCTCTCTCTCTCTCTCTCTCTCTCTCTCTCTCTCTCTCTCTCTCCCTCTCCTTTTCTCTATAGACCAACCACTCTATTTTCACTCTCTTTTATTTCCTCTCCCCTTCTTTCATTCTCACTCTCTCATCCTTTCATTTTCACCTCACCCCACTCACCACCACCCCACTCACCCTCACCCCACTCACCACCACCCCACTCACCCTCACCCCACTCACCACCACCCCACTCACCCTCACCCCACTCACCCTCACCCCACTCACCCTCACCCCACTCACCCACTCACCCTCACCCCACTCACCACCACACCACCACCCCACTCACCACCACCCCACTCACGCTCACCCCACTCACCCTCACCCCACTCACCCTCTCTCCTCTCAGTCCTGTGGTTAATCCGATAATGGCTACCTTCTCCAGCCATTGTTTACATTCCTTAGGTCACTTTCTTAAGAATGTGTGTGTGTGTCGGTCTCGTTTACCCGGGCGGTCAGGTCAGGTCAGGTCAGGTCAGGTTAGGTTAGTTTGGAGACAAGAGGTACTCGACAACTCGCTCCTGTCCACTGCAAAATAAACACTACTGAATTATTACAGTGTGTGTGTGTGTGCGTGTGTGTGTTTACTGCAGACTCTGGTAGTGGCACTGCAGGCCCTGGTAGTGGCACTGAAGGCCCTGGTAGTGGCACTGCAGACCCTGGTAGTGGCACTGAAGGCCCTGGTAGTGGCACTGCAGGCCCTGGTAGTGGCACTACAGGCCCTGGTAGTGGCACTGCAGGCCCTGGTAGTGGCACTGCAGGCCCTGGTAGTGGCACTGCAGGCCCCGGTAGTGGCACTACAGGCCCCGGTAGTGGCACTGCAGGCCCTGGTAGTGGCACTGTAGGCCCTGGTAGTGGCACTGCAGACCCTGGTAGTGGTACTGCAGGCCCTGGTAGTGGTACTGCAGACCCTGGTAGTGGTACTGCAGGCCCTGGTAGTGGCACTGCAGGCCCTGGTAGTGGCACTGCAGGCCCTGGTAGTGGCACTGCAGGCCCTGGTAGTGGCACTGCAGACCCTGGTAGTGGCACTGCCGACCCTGGTAGTGGTACTGCAGGCCCTGGTAGTGGCACTGCAGGCCCTGGTAGTGGTACTGCAGACCCTGGTAGTGGTACTGTAGGCCCTGGTAGTGGTACTGCAGGCCCTGGTAGTGGTACTGCAGACCCTGGTAGTGGTACTGCAGACCCTGGTAGTGGTACTGTAGGCCCTGGTAGTGGTACTGCAGACCCTGGTAGTGGTACTGCAGACCCTGGTAGTGGTACTGTAGGCCCAGGTAGTGGTACTGCAGACCCTGGTAGTGGTACTGTAGGCCCTGGTAGTGGTACTGCAGACCCTGGTAGTGGTACTGCAGACCCTGGTAGTGGTACTGTAGGCCCTGGTAGTGGCACTGCAGACCCTGGTAGTGGTACTGTAGGCCCTGGTAGTGGTACTGCAGACCCTGGTAGTGGCACTGCAGACCCTGGTAGTGGTACTGCAGACCCTGGTAGTGGCACTGCAGACCCTGGTAGTGGTACTGCAGACCCTGGTAGTGGTACTGCAGACCCTGGTAGTGGCACTGCAGACCCTGGTAGTGGCACTGCAGACTCTACTAGTGGCGCTGCAGGCCCTGGTAGTGGTACTGCAGACCCTGGTAGTGGTACTGTAGGCCCTGGTAGTGGTACTGCAGACCCTGGTAGTGGTACTGCAGACCCTGGTAGTGGTACTGTAGGCCCTGGTAGTGGCACTGCAGACCCTGGTAGTGGTACTGTAGGCCCTGGTAGTGGTACTGCAGACCCTGGTAGTGGCACTGCAGACCCTGGTAGTGGTACTGCAGACCCTGGTAGTGGCACTGCAGACCCTGGTAGTGGTACTGCAGACCCTGGTAGTGGTACTGCAGACCCTGGTAGTGGCACTGCAGACCCTGGTAGTGGCACTGCAGACTCTACTAGTGGCGCTGCAGGCCCTGGTAGTGGTACTGCAGACCCTGGTAGTGGTACTGCAGACCCTGGTAGTGGCACTGCAGACCCTGGTAGTGGTACTGCAGACCCTGGTAGTGGCACTGCAGGCCCTGGTAGTGGTACTGCAGACCCTGGTAGTGGTACTGCAGACCCTGGTAGTGGTACTGTAGGCCCTGGTAGTGGTACTGCAGACCCTGGTAGTGGTACTGTAGGCCCTGGTAGTGGTACTGCAGACCCTGGTAGTGGTACTGTAGGCCCTGGTAGTGGCACTGCAGGCCCTGGTAGTGGTACTGTAGACCCTGGTAGTGGTACTGTAGGCTCTGGTAGTGGTACTGCAGACCCTGGTAGTGGTACTGTAGGCCCTGGTAGTGGTACTGTAGGCCCTGGTAGTGGTACTGTAGGCCCTGGTAGTGGTACTGTAGGCCCTGGTAGTGGTACTGCAGACCCTGGTAGTGGCACTGCAGACCCTGGTAGTGGCACTGCAGACTCTACTAGTGGCGCTGCAGGCCCTGGTAGTGGCACTGCAGACCCTGGTAGTGGTACTGCAGACCCTGGTAGTGGTACTGTAGGCCCTGGTAGTGGTACTGCAGACCCTGGTAGTGGTACTGTAGGCCCAGGTAGTGGTACTGCAGGCCCTGGTAGTGGTACTGCAGACCCTGGTAGTGGTACTGCAGACCCTGGTAGTGGTACTGTAGGCCCTGGTAGTGGTACTGCAGGCCCTGGTAGTGGTACTGCAGACCCTGGTAGTGGTACTGCAGACCCTGGTAGTGGTACTGTAGGCCCTGGTAGTGGTACTGCAGGCCCTGGTAGTGGTACTGCAGACCCTGGTAGTGGTACTGTAGGCCCTGGTAGTGGTACTGTAGACCCTGGTAGTGGTACTGCAGACCCTGGTAGTGGTACTGTAGGCCCTGGTAGTGGTACTGCAGACCCTGGTAGTGGTACTGCAGGCCCAGGTAGTGGTACTGCAGACCCTGGTAGTGGTACTGTAGACCCTGGTAGTGGTACTGTAGGCCCTGGTAGTGGTACTGCAGACCCTGGTAGTGGTACTGTAGGCCCTGGTAGTGGCACTGCAGGCCCTGGTAGTGGCACTGCAGACCCTGGTAGTGGCACTGCAGACTCTACTAGTGACGCTGCAGGCCCTGGTAGTGGTACTGCAGACCCTGGTAGTGGTACTGCAGACCCTGGTAGTGGTACTGTAGGCCCTGGTAGTGGTACTGCAGACCCTGGTAGTGGTACTGTAGGCCCTGGTAGTGGCACTGCAGGCCCTGGTAGTGGTACTGTAGGCCCTGGTAGTGGTACTGCAGACCCTGGTAGTGGTACTGTAGGCCCTGGTAGTGGTACTGCAGGCCCTGGTAGTGGCACTGCAGACCCTGGTAGTGGTACTGTAGACCCTGGTAGTGGTACTGCAGGCCCTGGTAGTGGTACTGCAGACCCTGGTAGTGGTACTGTAGGCCCTGGTAGTGGTACTGCAGGCCCTGGTAGTGGTACTGCAGACCCTGGTAGTGGTACTGTAGGCCCTGGTAGTGGTACTGCAGGCCCTGGTAGTGGTACTGCAGACCCTGGTAGTGGTACTGCAGACCCTGGTAGTGGTACTGTAGGCCCTGGTAGTGGTACTGTAGACCCTGGTAGTGGCACTGCAGGCCCTGGTAGTGGTACTGCAGACCCTGGTAGTGGTACTGTAGACCCTGGTAGTGGCACTGCAGGCCCTGGTAGTGGTACTGCAGACCCTGGTAGTGGTACTGTAGGCCCTGGTAGTGGTACTGCAGACCCTGGTAGTGGTACTGCAGACCCTGGTAGTGGTACTGCAGGCCCTGGTAGTGGAACTGCAGACCCTGGTAGTGGTACTGCAGGCCCTGGTAGTGGCACTGCAGGCCCTGGTAGTGGTACTGCAGACCCTGGTAGTGGTACTGCAGGCCCTGGTAGTGGCGCTGCAGGACCTGGTAGTGGTACTGCAGACCCTGGTAGTGGTACTGTAGGCCCTGGTAGTGGCACTGCAGACCCTGGTAGTGGTACTGCAGACCCTGGTAGTGGCACTGCAGACCCTGGTAGTGGCACTGCAGACTCTACTAGTGGCGCTGCAGGCCCTGGTAGTGGTACTGCAGACCCTGGTAGTGGTACTGCAGACCCTGGTAGTGGCACTGCAGACCCTGGTAGTGGTACTGCAGACCCTGGTAGTGGCACTGCAGACCCTGGTAGTGGCACTGCAGACCCTGGTAGTGGCACTGCAGACTCTACTAGTGGCGCTGCAGGCCCTGGTAGTGGTACTGCAGACCCTGGTAGTGGCACTGCAGACCCTGGTAGTGGCACTGCAGACCCTGGTAGTGGCACTGCAGACTCTACTAGTGGTACTGCAGACCCTGGTAGTGGTACTGTAGGCCCAGGTAGTGGTACTGCAGACCCTGGTAGTGGTACTGCAGGCCCTGGTAGTGGTACTGTAGACCCTGGTAGTGGTACTGCAGACCCTGGTAGTGGTACTGCAGGCCCAGGTAGTGGTACTGCAGACCCTGGTAGTGGTACTGTAGACCCTGGTAGTGGTACTGCAGGCCCTGGTAGTGGTACTGCAGGCCCTGGTAGTGGCACTGCAGGCCCTGGTAGTGGCACTGCAGACCCTGGTAGTGGTACTGCAGACCCTGGTAGTGGCACTGCAGACTCTACTAGTGGCGCTGCAGGCCCTGGTAGTGGTACTGCAGACCCTGGTAGTGGTACTGTAGGCCCTGGTAGTGGTACTGCAGACCCTGGTAGTGGTACTGTAGGCCCTGGTAGTGGCACTGCAGGCCCTGGTAGTGGTACTGCAGGCCCTGGTAGTGGCACTGCAGACCCTGGTAGTGGCACTGTAGACCCTGGTAGTGGTACTGTAGGCTCTGGTAGTGGTACTGCAGACCCTGGTAGTGGTACTGTAGGCCCTGGTAGTGGTACTGCAGGCCCTGGTTGTGGCACTGCAGACCCTGGTAATGGTACTGTAGACCCTGGTAGTGGTACTGTAGGCCCTGGTAGTGGTACTGCAGACCCTGGTAGTGGTACTGTAGACCCTGGTAGTGGTACTGTAGGCCCTGGTAGTGGTACTGCAGACCCTGGTAGTGGTACTGCAGGCCCTGGTAGTGGTACTGCAGACCCTGGTAGTGGTACTGTAGGCCCTGGTAGTGGTACTGCAGACCCTGGTAGTGGTACTGTAGGCCCTGGTAGTGGTACTGCAGACACTGGTAGTGGCACTGCAGGCCCTGGTAGTGGTACTGCAGACCCTGGTAGTGGCACTGCAGACCCTGGTAGTGGTACTGTAGGCCCTGGTAGTGGTACTGCAGACCCTGGTAGTGGTACTGTAGGCCCTGGTAGTGGTACTGCAGACCCTGGTAGTGGTACTGTAGGCCCTGGTAGTGGCACTGCAGGCCCTGGTAGTGGTACTGCAGGCCCTGGTAGTGGTACTGCAGGCCCTGGTAGTGGCACTGCAGGCCCTGGTAGTGGTACTGCAGGCCCTGGTAGTGGTACTGCAGACCCTGGTAGTGGTACTGTAGGCCCTGGTAGTGGCACTGCAGACCCTGGTAGTGGTACTGTAGGCCCTGGTAGTGGCACTGCAGACCCTGGTAGTGGTACTGCAGACCCTGGTAGTGGTACTGTAGGCCCAGGTAGTGGTACTGCAGGCCCTGGTAGTGGTACTGCAGACCCTGGTAGTGGTACTGTAGGCCCAGGTAGTGGTACTGTAGGCCCAGGTAGTGGTACTGCAGACCCTGGTAGTGGTACTGCAGACCCTGGTAGTGGTACTGTAGGCCTAGGTAGTGGTACTGCAGGCCCTGGTAGTGGTACTGCAGACCCTGGTAGTGGTACTGCAGACCCTGGTAGTGGTACTGCAGGCCCTGGTAGTGGTACTGCAGACCCTGGTAGTGGTACTGTAGGCCCTGGTAGTGGTACTGTAGGCCCAGGTAGTGGTACTGCAGACCATGGTAGTGGTACTGCAGACCCTGGTAGTGGTACTGTAGGCCCAGGTAGTGGTACTGTAGACCCTGGTAGTGGCACTGCAGGCCCTGGTAGTGGTACTGCAGACCCTGGTAGTGGTACTGTAGACCCTGGTAGTGGCACTGCAGGCCCTGGTAGTGGTACTGCAGACCCTGGTAGTGGTACTGTAGGCCCAGGTAGTGGTACTGCAGACCCTGGTAGTGTAACTGCAGACCCTGGTAGTGGTACTGCAGGCCCGGGTAGTGGAACTGCAGACCCTGGTAGTGGCACTGCAGGCCCTGGTAGTGGCACTGCAGGCCCTGGTAGTGGTAGTGCAGACCCTGGTAGTGGCGCTGCAGGACCTGGTAGTGGTACTGCAGACCCTGGTAGTGGTACTGTAGGCCCTGGTAGTGGCACTGCAGGCCCTGGTAGTGGCACTGCAGACCCTGGTAGTGGTACTGCAGACCCTGGTAGTGGCACTGCAGACCCTGGTAGTGGCACTGCAGACTCAACTAGTGGCGCTGCAGGCCCTGGTAGTGGTACTGCAGACCCTGGTAGTGGCACTGCAGACCCTGGTAGTGGTACTGCAGACCCTGGTAGTGGCACTGCAGACCCTGGTATTGGCACTGCAGACCCTGGTAGTGGCACTGCAGACTCTACTAATGGCGTTGCAGGCCCTGGTAGTGGTACTGCAGACCCTGGTAGTGGCACTGCAGACCCTGGTAGTGGCACTGCAGACCCTGGTAGTGGCACTGCAGACTCTACTAGTGGTACTGCAGACCCTGGTAGTGGTACTGTAGGCCCAGGTAGTGGTACTGCAGACCCTGGTAGTGGTACTGCAGACCCTGGTAGTGGTACTGCAGGCCCTGGTAGTGGTACTGTAGTCCCTGGTAGTGGTACTGCAGGCCCAGGTAGTGGTACTGCAGACCCTGGTAGTGGTACTGTAGACCCTGGTAGTGGTACTGTAGGCCCTGGTAGTGGTACTGCAGGCCCTGGTAGTGGCACTGCAGGCCCTGGTAGTGGCACTGCAGACCTAGGTAGTGGTACTGCAGACCCTGGTAGTGGCACTGCAGACTCTACTAGTGGCGCTGCAGGCCCTGGTAGTGGTACTGCAGACCCTGGTAGTGGTACTGTAGGCCCTGGTAGTGGCACTGCAGGCCCTGGTAGTGGCACTGCAGACCCTGGTAGTGGTACTGCAGACCCTGGTAGTGGCACTGCAGACCCTGGTAGTGGCACTGCAGACTCTACTAGTGGCGCTGCAGGCCCTGGTAGTGGTACTGCAGACCCTGGTAGTGGCACTGCAGACCCTGGTAGTGGTACTGCAGACCCTGGTAGTGGCACTGCAGACCCTGGTATTGGCACTGCAGACCCTGGTAGTGGCACTGCAGACTCTACTAGTGGCGCTGCAGGCCCTGGTAGTGGTACTGCAGACCCTGGTAGTGGCACTGCAGACCCTGGTAGTGGCACTGCAGACTCTACTAGTGGTACTGCAGACCCTGGTAGTGGTACTGTAGGCCCAGGTAGTGGTACTGCAGACCCTGGTAGTGGTACTGCAGACACTGGTAGTGGCACTGCAGGCCCTGGTAGTGGTACTGTAGGCCCTGGTAGTGGTACTGCAGACCCTGGTAGTGGTACTGCAGGCCCAGGTAGTGGTACTGCAGACCCTGGTAGTGGTACTGTAGGCCCTGGTAGTGGCACTGCAGGCCCTGGTAGTGGTACTGCAGGCCCTGGTAGTGGCACTGCAGACCCTGGTATTGGCACTGTAGACCCTGGTAGTGGTACTGTAGGCTCTGGTAGTGGTACTGCAGACCCTGGTAGTGGTACTGTAGGCCCTGGTAGTGGTACTGCAGGCCCTGGTTGTGGCACTGCAGACCCTGGTAATGGTACTGTAGACCCTGGTAGTGGTACTGTAGGCCCTGGTAGTGGTACTGCAGACCCTGGTAGTGGTACTGTAGACCCTGGTAGTGGTACTGCAGACCCTGGTAGTGGTACTGCAGGCCCTGGTAGTGGTACTGCAGACCCTGGTAGTGGTACTGTAGGCCCTGGTAGTGGTACTGCAGACCCTGGTAGTGGTACTGTAGGCCCTGGTAGTGGTACTGCAGACACTGGTAGTGGCACTGCAGGCCCTGGTAGTGGTACTGCAGACCCTGGTAGTGGCACTGCAGACCCTGGTAGTGGTACTGTAGGCCCTGGTAGTGGTACTGCAGACCCTGGTAGTGGTACTGTAGGCCCTGGTAGTGGTACTGCAGACCCTGGTAGTGGTACTGTAGGCCCTGGTAGTGGCACTGCAGGCCCTGGTAGTGGTACTGCAGGCCCTGGTAGTGGTACTGCAGACCCTGGTAGTGGCACTGCAGGCCCTGGTAGTGGCACTGCAGGCCCTGGTAGTGGTACTGCAGGCCCTGGTAGTGGTACTGCAGACCCTGGTAGTGGTACTGTAGGCCCTGGTAGTGGCACTGCAGACCCTGGTAGTGGCACTGCAGACTCTACTAGTGGCGCTGCAGGCCCTGGTAGTGGCACTGCAGACCCTGGTAGTGGTACTGCAGACCCTGGTAGTGGTACTGTAGGCCCTGGTAGTGGTACTGCAGACCCTGGTAGTGGTGCTGTAGGCCCTGGTAGTGGTACTGTAGGCCCTGGTAGTGGAACTGTAGGCCCAGGTAGTGGTACTGTAGGCCCTGGTAGTGGTACTGCAGACCCTGGTAGTGGTACTGTAGGCCCTGGTAGTGGTACTGCAGACCCTGGTAGTGGCACTGCAGACCCTGGTAGTGGCACTGCAGACTCTACTAGTGGCGCTGCAGGCCCTGGTAGTGGCACTGCAGACCCTTGTAGTGGTACTGCAGACCCTGGTAGTGGTACTGTAGGCCCAGGTAGTGGTACTGCAGGCCCTGGTAGTGGTACTGCAGACCTTGGTAGTGGTACTGTAGGCCCAGGTAGTGGTACTGCAGACCCTGGTAGTGGTACTGTAGGCCCTGGTAGTGGTACTGCAGACCCTGGTAGTGGTACTGTAGGCCCAGGTAGTGGTACTGCAGGCCCTGGTAGTGGCACTGCAGACCCTGGTAGTGGTACTGTAGGCCCTGGTAGTGGTACTGTAGGCCCAGGTAGTGGTACTGCAGACCATGGTAGTGGTACTGCAGACCCTGGTAGTGGTACTGTAGGCCCAGGTAGTGGTACTGTAGACCCTGGTAGTGGCACTGCAGGCCCTGGTAGTGGCACTGCAGACCCTGGTAGTGGTACTGTAGACCCTGGTAGTGGCACTGCAGGCCCTGGTAGTGGTACTGCAGACCCTGGTAGTGGTACTGTAGGCCCAGGTAGTGGTACTGCAGACCCTGGTAGTGGTACTGCAGGCCCTGGTAGTGGTACTGCAGACCCTGGTAGTGGTACTGCAGGCCCTGGTAGTGGCACTGCAGGCCCTGGTAGTGGTACTGCAGACCCTGGTAGTGGTACTGCTGGCCCTGGTAGTGGCGCTGCAGGCCCTGGTAGTGGTACTGCAGACCCTGGTAGTGGTACTGTAGGCCCTGGTAGTGGCACTGCAGGCCCTGGTAGTGGCACTGCAGACCCTGGTAGTGGTACTGCAGACCCTGGTAGTGGCACTGCAGACTCTACTAGTGGCGCTGCAGGCCCTGGTAGTGGTACTGCAGACCCTGGTAGTGGCACTGCAGACCCTGGTAGTGGTACTGCAGACCCTGGTAGTGGCACTGCAGACCCTGGTATTGGCACTGCAGACCCTGGTAGTGGCACTGCAGACTCTACTAGTGGCGCTGCAGGCCCTGGTAGTGGTACTGCAGACCCTGGTAGTGGCACTGCAGACCCTGGTAGTGGCACTGCAGACTCTACTAGTGGTACTGCAGACCCTGGTAGTGGTACTGTAGGCCCAGGTAGTGGTACTGCAGACCCTGGTAGTGGTACTGCAGACACTGGTAGTGGCACTGCAGGCCCTGGTAGTGGTACTGTAGGCCCTGGTAGTGGTACTGCAGACCCTGGTAGTGGTACTGCAGGCCCAGGTAGTGGTACTGCAGACCCTGGTAGTGGCACTGCAGACCCTGGTATTGGCACTGCAGACCCTGGTAGTGGCACTGCAGACTCTACTAGTGGCGTTGCAGGCCCTGGTAGTGGTACTGCAGACCCTGGTAGTGGCACTGCAGACCCTGGTAGTGGCACTGCAGACCCTGGTAGTGGCACTGCAGACTCTACTAGTGGTACTGCAGACCCTGGTAGTGGTACTGTAGGCCCAGGTAGTGGTACTGCAGACCCTGGTAGTGGTACTGCAGACCCTGGTAGTGGTACTGCAGGCCCTGGTAGTGGTACTGTAGGCCCTGGTAGTGGTACTGCAGGCCCAGGTAGTGGTACTGCAGACCCTGGTAGTGGTACTGTAGACCCTGGTAGTGGTACTGTAGGCCCTGGTAGTGGTACTGCAGGCCCTGGTAGTGGCACTGCAGGCCCTGGTAGTGGCACTGCAGACCCAGGTAGTGGTACTGCAGACCCTGGTAGTGGCACTGCAGACTCTACTAGTGGCGCTGCAGGCCCTGGTAGTGGTACTGCAGACCCTGGTAGTGGTACTGTAGGCCCTGGTAGTGGCACTGCAGGCCCTGGTAGTGGCACTGCAGACCCTGGTAGTGGTACTGCAGACCCTGGTAGTGGCACTGCAGACCCTGGTAGTGGCACTGCAGACTCTACTAGTGGCGCTGCAGGCCCTGGTAGTGGTACTGCAGACCCTGGTAGTGGCACTGCAGACCCTGGTAGTGGTACTGCAGACCCTGGTAGTGGCACTGCAGACCCTGGTATTGGCACTGCAGACCCTGGTAGTGGCACTGCAGACTCTACTAGTGGCGCTGCAGGCCCTGGTAGTGGTACTGCAGACCCTGGTAGTGGCACTGCAGACCCTGGTAGTGGCACTGCAGACTCTACTAGTGGTACTGCAGACCCTGGTAGTGGTACTGTAGGCCCAGGTAGTGGTACTGCAGACCCTGGTAGTGGTACTGCAGACACTGGTAGTGGCACTGCAGGCCCTGGTAGTGGTACTGTAGGCCCTGGTAGTGGTACTGCAGACCCTGGTAGTGGTACTGCAGGCCCAGGTAGTGGTACTGCAGACCCTGGTAGTGGTACTGTAGGCCCTGGTAGTGGCACTGCAGGCCCTGGTAGTGGTACTGCAGGCCCTGGTAGTGGCACTGCAGACCCTGGTATTGGCACTGTAGACCCTGGTAGTGGTACTGTAGGCTCTGGTAGTGGTACTGCAGACCCTGGTAGTGGTACTGTAGGCCCTGGTAGTGGTACTGCAGGCCCTGGTTGTGGCACTGCAGACCCTGGTAATGGTACTGTAGACCCTGGTAGTGGTACTGTAGGCCCTGGTAGTGGTACTGCAGACCCTGGTAGTGGTACTGTAGACCCTGGTAGTGGTACTGCAGACCCTGGTAGTGGTACTGCAGGCCCTGGTAGTGGTACTGCAGACCCTGGTAGTGGTACTGTAGGCCCTGGTAGTGGTACTGCAGACCCTGGTAGTGGTACTGTAGGCCCTGGTAGTGGTACTGCAGACACTGGTAGTGGCACTGCAGGCCCTGGTAGTGGTACTGCAGACCCTGGTAGTGGCACTGCAGACCCTGGTAGTGGTACTGTAGGCCCTGGTAGTGGTACTGCAGACCCTGGTAGTGGTACTGTAGGCCCTGGTAGTGGTACTGCAGACCCTGGTAGTGGTACTGTAGGCCCTGGTAGTGGCACTGCAGGCCCTGGTAGTGGTACTGCAGGCCCTGGTAGTGGTACTGCAGACCCTGGTAGTGGCACTGCAGGCCCTGGTAGTGGCACTGCAGGCCCTGGTAGTGGTACTGCAGACCCTGGTAGTGGTACTGTAGGCCCTGGTAGTGGCACTGCAGACCCTGGTAGTGGCACTGCAGACTCTACTAGTGGCGCTGCAGGCCCTGGTAGTGGCACTGCAGACCCTGGTAGTGGTACTGCAGACCCTGGTAGTGGTACTGTAGGCCCTGGTAGTGGTACTGCAGACCCTGGTAGTGGTGCTGTAGGCCCTGGTAGTGGTACTGTAGGCCCTGGTAGTGGAACTGTAGGCCCAGGTAGTGGTACTGTAGGCCCTGGTAGTGGTACTGCAGACCCTGGTAGTGGTACTGTAGGCCCTGGTAGTGGTACTGCAGACCCTGGTAGTGGCACTGCAGACCCTGGTAGTGGTACTGCAGACCCTGGTAGTGGCACTGCAGACCCTGGTAGTGGCACTGCAGACTCAACTAGTGGCGCTGCAGGCCCTGGTAGTGGTACTGCAGACCCTGGTAGTGGTACTGCAGACCCTGGTAGTGGCACTGCAGACCCTGGTAGTGGTACTGCAGACCCTGGTAGTGGCACTGCAGACCCTGGTAGTGGCACTGCAGACCCTGGTAGTGGCACTGCAGACTCTACTATGGCGTTGCAGGCCCTGGTAGTGGTACTGCAGACCCTGGTAGTGGCACTGCAGACCCTGGTAGTGGCACTGCAGACTCTACTAGTGGTACTGCAGACCCTGGTAGTGGTACTGTAGGCCCAGGTAGTGGTACTGCAGACCCTGGTAGTGGTACTGCAGACCCTGGTAGTGGTACTGCAGGCCCTGGTAGTGGTACTGTAGGCCCTGGTAGTGGTACTGCAGGCCCAGGTAGTGGTACTGCAGACCCTGGTAGTGGTACTGTAGACCCTGGTAGTGGTACTGTAGGCCCTGGTAGTGGTACTGCAGGCCCTGGTAGTGGCACTGCAGGCCCTGGTAGTGGCACTGCAGACCCTGGTAGTGGTACTGCAGACCCTGGTAGTGGCACTGCAGACACTACTAGTGGCGCTGCAGGCCCTGGTAGTGGTACTGCAGACCCTGGTAGTGGTACTGTAGGCCCTGGTAGTGGCACTGCAGGCCCTGGTAGTGGCACTGCAGACCCTGGTAGTGGTACTGCAGACCCTGGTAGTGGCACTGCAGACCCTGGTAGTGGCACTGCAGACTCTACTAGTGGCGCTGCAGGCCCTGGTAGTGGTACTGCAGACCCTGGTAGTGGCACTGCAGACCCTGGTAGTGGTACTGCAGACCCTGGTAGTGGCACTGCAGACCCTGGTATTGGCACTGCAGACCCTGGTAGTGGCACTGCAGACTCTACTAGTGGCGCTGCAGGCCCTGGTAGTGGTACTGCAGACCCTGGTAGTGGCACTGCAGACCCTGGTAGTGGCACTGCAGACTCTACTAGTGGTACTGCAGACCCTGGTAGTGGTACTGTAGGCCCAGGTAGTGGTACTGCAGACCCTGGTAGTGGTACTGCAGACACTGGTAGTGGCACTGCAGGCCCTGGTAGTGGTACTGTAGGCCCTGGTAGTGGTACTGCAGACCCTGGTAGTGGTACTGCAGGCCCAGGTAGTGGTACTGCAGACCCTGGTAGTGGTACTGTAGGCCCTGGTAGTGGCACTGCAGGCCCTGGTAGTGGTACTGCAGGCCCTGGTAGTGGCACTGCAGACCCTGGTATGGCACTGCAGACCCTGGTAGTGGTACTGTAGGCTCTGGTAGTGGTACTGCAGACCCTGGTAGTGGTACTGTAGGCCCTGGTAGTGGTACTGCAGGCCCTGGTAGTGGCACTGCAGACCCTGGTAGTGGTACTGTAGACCCTGGTAGTGGTACTGTAGGCCCTGGTAGTGGTACTGCAGACCCTGGTAGTGGTACTGTAGACCCTGGTAGTGGTACTGCAGACCCTGGTAGTGGTACTGCAGGCCCTGGTAGTGGTACTGCAGACCCTGGTAGTGGCACTGTAGGCCCTGGTAGTGGTACTGCAGACCCTGGTAGTGGTACTGTAGGCCCTGGTAGTGGTACTGCAGACACTGGTAGTGGCACTGCAGGCCCTGGTAGTGGTACTGCAGACCCTGGTAGTGGCACTGCAGACCCTGGTAGTGGTACTGTAGGCCCTGGTAGTGGTACTGCAGACCCTGGTAGTGGTACTGTAGGCCCTGGTAGTGGTACTGCAGACCCTGGTAGTGGTACTGTAGGCCCTGGTAGTGGCACTGCAGGCCCTGGTAGTGGTACTGCAGGCCCTGGTAGTGGTACTGCAGACCCTGGTAGTGGCACTGCAGGCCCTGGTAGTGGCACTGCAGGCCCTGGTAGTGGTACTGCAGGCCCTGGTAGTGGTACTGCAGTCCCTGGTAGTGGTACTGTAGGCCCTGGTAGTGGCACTGCAGACCCTGGTAGTGGCACTGCAGACTCTACTAGTGGCGCTGCAGGCCCTGGTAGTGGCACTGCAGACCCTGGTAGTGGTACTGCAGACCCTGGTAGTGGTACTGTAGGCCCTGGTAGTGGTACTGCAGACCCTGGTTGTGGTGCTGTAGGCCCTGGTAGTGGTACTGTAGGCCCTGGTAGTGGAACTGTAGGCCCAGGTAGTGGTACTGTAGGCCCTGGTAGTGGTACTGCAGACCCTGGTAGTGGTACTGTAGGCCCTGGTAGTGGTACTGCAGACCCTGGTAGTGGCACTGCAGACCCTGGTAGTGGCACTGCAGACTCTACTAGTGGCGCTGCAGGCCCTGGTAGTGGCACTGCAGACCCTTGTAGTGGTACTGCAGACCCTGGTAGTGGTACTGTAGGCCCAGGTAGTGGTACTGCAGACCTTGGTAGTGGTACTGTAGGCCCAGGTAGTGGTACTGCAGACCCTGGTAGTGGTACTGCAGACCCTGGTAGTGGTACTGTAGGCCCTGGTAGTGGTACTGTAGGCCCAGGTAGTGGTACTGCAGACCATGGTAGTGGTACTGCAGACCCTGGTAGTGGTACTGTAGGCCCAGGTAGTGGTACTGTAGACCCTGGTAGTGGCACTGCAGGCCCGGGTAGTGGAACTGCAGACCCTGGTAGTGGCACTGCAGACCCTGGTAGTGGCACTGCAGACTCTACTAGTGGTACTGCAGACCCTGGTAGTGGTACTGTAGGCCCAGGTAGTGGTACTGCAGACCCTGGTAGTGGTACTGCAGACACTGGTAGTGGCACTGCAGGCCCTGGTAGTGGTACTGTAGGCCCTGGTAGTGGTACTGCAGACCCTGGTAGTGGTACTGCAGGCCCAGGTAGTGGTACTGCAGACCCTGGTAGTGGTACTGTAGGCCCTGGTAGTGGCACTGCAGGCCCTGGTAGTGGTACTGCAGGCCCTGGTAGTGGCACTGCAGACCCTGGTATTGGCACTGTAGACCCTGGTAGTGGTACTGTAGGCTCTGGTAGTGGTACTGCAGACCCTGGTAGTGGTACTGTAGGCCCTGGTAGTGGTACTGCAGGCCCTGGTTGTGGCACTGCAGACCCTGGTAATGGTACTGTAGACCCTGGTAGTGGTACTGTAGGCCCTGGTAGTGGTACTGCAGACCCTGGTAGTGGTACTGTAGACCCTGGTAGTGGTACTGCAGACCCTGGTAGTGGTACTGCAGGCCCTGGTAGTGGTACTGCAGACCCTGGTAGTGGCACTGTAGGCCCTGGTAGTGGTACTGCAGACCCTGGTAGTGGTACTGTAGGCCCTGGTAGTGGTACTGCAGACACTGGTAGTGGCACTGCAGGCCCTGGTAGTGGTACTGCAGACCCTGGTAGTGGCACTGCAGACCCTGGTAGTGGTACTGTAGGCCCTGGTAGTGGTACTGCAGACCCTGGTAGTGGTACTGTAGGCCCTGGTAGTGGTACTGCAGACCCTGGTAGTGGTACTGTAGGCCCTGGTAGTGGCACTGCAGGCCCTGGTAGTGGTACTGCAGGCCCTGGTAGTGGTACTGCAGACCCTGGTAGTGGCACTGCAGGCCCTGGTAGTGGCACTGCAGGCCCTGGTAGTGGTACTGCAGGCCCTGGTAGTGGTACTGCAGTCCCTGGTAGTGGTACTGTAGGCCCTGGTAGTGGCACTGCAGACCCTGGTAGTGGCACTGCAGACTCTACTAGTGGCGCTGCAGGCCCTGGTAGTGGCACTGCAGACCCTGGTAGTGGTACTGCAGACCCTGGTAGTGGTACTGTAGGCCCTGGTAGTGGTACTGCAGACCCTGGTAGTGGTGCTGTAGGCCCTGGTAGTGGTACTGTAGGCCCTGGTAGTGGAACTGTAGGCCCAGGTAGTGGTACTGTAGGCCCTGGTAGTGGTACTGCAGACCCTGGTAGTGGTACTGTAGGCCCTGGTAGTGGTACTGCAGACCCTGGTAGTGGCACTGCAGACCCTGGTAGTGGCACTGCAGACTCTACTAGTGGCGCTGCAGGCCCTGGTAGTGGCACTGCAGACCCTTGTAGTGGTACTGCAGACCCTGGTAGTGGTACTGTAGGCCCAGGTAGTGGTACTGCAGACCTTGGTAGTGGTACTGTAGGCCCAGGTAGTGGTACTGCAGACCCTGGTAGTGGTACTGCAGACCCTGGTAGTGGTACTGTAGGCCCTGGTAGTGGTACTGTAGGCCCAGGTAGTGGTACTGCAGACCATGGTAGTGGTACTGCAGACCCTGGTAGTGGTACTGTAGGCCCAGGTAGTGGTACTGTAGACCCTGGTAGTGGCACTGCAGGCCCTGGTAGTGGCACTGCAGACCCTGGTAGTGGTACTGTAGACCCTGGTAGTGGCACTGCAGACCCTGGTTGTGGTACTGTAGGCCCAGGTAGTGGTACTGCAGACCCTGGTAGTGGTACTGCAGGCCCTGGTAGTGGTACTGCAGACCCTGGTAGTGGTACTGCAGGCCCTGGTAGTGGCACTGCAGGCCCTGGTAGTGGTACTGCAGACCCTGGTAGTGGTACTGTAGGCCCAGGTAGTGGTACTGCAGACCCTGGTAGTGGTACTGCAGACCCTGGTAGTGGTACTGCAGGCCCTGGTAGTGGAACTGCAGACCCTGGTAGTGGTACTGCAGGCCCTGGTAGTGGCACTGCAGGCCCTGGTAGTGGTACTGCAGACCCTGGTAGTGGCGCTGCAGGACCTGGTAGTGGTACTGCAGACCCTGGTAGTGGTACTGTAGGCCCTGGTAGTGGCACTGCAGGCCCTGGTAGTGGCACTGCAGACCCTGGTAGTGGTACTGCAGACCCTGGTAGTGGCACTGCAGACCCTGGTAGTGGCACTGCAGACTCAACTAGTGGCGCTGCAGGCCCTGGTAGTGGTACTGCAGACCCTGGTAGTGGTACTGCAGACCCTGGTAGTGGCACTGCAGACCCTGGTAGTGGTACTGCAGACCCTGGTAGTGGCACTGCAGACCCTGGTATTGGCACTGCAGACCCTGGTAGTGGCACTGCAGACTCTACTAATGGCGTTGCAGGCCCTGGTAGTGGTACTGCAGACCCTGGTAGTGGCACTGCAGACCCTGGTAGTGGCACTGCAGACTCTACTAGTGGTACTGCAGACCCTGGTAGTGGTACTGTAGGCCCAGGTAGTGGTACTGCAGACCCTGGTAGTGGTACTGCAGACCCTGGTAGTGGTACTGCAGGCCCTGGTAGTGGTACTGTAGGCCCTGGTAGTGGTACTGCAGGCCCAGGTAGTGGTACTGCAGACCCTGGTAGTGGTACTGTAGACCCTGGTAGTGGTACTGTAGGCCCTGGTAGTGGTACTGCAGGCCCTGGTAGTGGCACTGCAGGCCCTGGTAGTGGCACTGCAGACCCAGGTAGTGGTACTGCAGACCCTGGTAGTGGCACTGCAGACTCTACTAGTGGCGCTGCAGGCCCTGGTAGTGGTACTGCAGACCCTGGTAGTGGTACTGTAGGCCCTGGTAGTGGCACTGCAGGCCCTGGTAGTGGCACTGCAGACCCTGGTAGTGGTACTGCAGACCCTGGTAGTGGCACTGCAGACCCTGGTAGTGGCACTGCAGACTCTACTAGTGGCGCTGCAGGCCCTGGTAGTGGTACTGCAGACCCTGGTAGTGGCACTGCAGACCCTGGTAGTGGTACTGCAGACCCTGGTAGTGGCACTGCAGACCCTGGTATTGGCACTGCAGACCCTGGTAGTGGCACTGCAGACTCTACTAGTGGCGCTGCAGGCCCTGGTAGTGGTACTGCAGACCCTGGTAGTGGCACTGCAGACCCTGGTAGTGGCACTGCAGACTCTACTAGTGGTACTGCAGACCCTGGTAGTGGTACTGTAGGCCCAGGTAGTGGTACTGCAGACCCTGGTAGTGGTACTGCAGACACTGGTAGTGGCACTGCAGGCCCTGGTAGTGGTACTGTAGGCCCTGGTAGTGGTACTGCAGACCCTGGTAGTGGTACTGCAGGCCCAGGTAGTGGTACTGCAGACCCTGGTAGTGGTACTGTAGGCCCTGGTAGTGGCACTGCAGGCCCTGGTAGTGGTACTGCAGGCCCTGGTAGTGGCACTGCAGACCCTGGTATTGGCACTGTAGACCCTGGTAGTGGTACTGTAGGCTCTGGTAGTGGTACTGCAGACCCTGGTAGTGGTACTGTAGGCCCTGGTAGTGGTACTGCAGGCCCTGGTTGTGGCACTGCAGACCCTGGTAATGGTACTGTAGACCCTGGTAGTGGTACTGTAGGCCCTGGTAGTGGTACTGCAGACCCTGGTAGTGGTACTGTAGACCCTGGTAGTGGTACTGCAGACCCTGGTAGTGGTACTGCAGGCCCTGGTAGTGGTACTGCAGACCCTGGTAGTGGTACTGTAGGCCCTGGTAGTGGTACTGCAGACCCTGGTAGTGGTACTGTAGGCCCTGGTAGTGGTACTGCAGACACTGGTAGTGGCACTGCAGGCCCTGGTAGTGGTACTGCAGACCCTGGTAGTGGCACTGCAGACCCTGGTAGTGGTACTGTAGGCCCTGGTAGTGGTACTGCAGACCCTGGTAGTGGTACTGTAGGCCCTGGTAGTGGTACTGCAGACCCTGGTAGTGGTACTGTAGGCCCTGGTAGTGGCACTGCAGGCCCTGGTAGTGGTACTGCAGGCCCTGGTAGTGGTACTGCAGACCCTGGTAGTGGCACTGCAGGCCCTGGTAGTGGCACTGCAGGCCCTGGTAGTGGTACTGCAGGCCCTGGTAGTGGTACTGCAGCCCTGGTAGTGGTACTGTAGGCCCTGGTAGTGGCACTGCAGACCCTGGTAGTGGCACTGCAGACTCTACTAGTGGCGCTGCAGGCCCTGGTAGTGGCACTGCAGACCCTGGTAGTGGTACTGCAGACCCTGGTAGTGGTACTGTAGGCCCTGGTAGTGGTACTGCAGACCCTGGTAGTGGTGCTGTAGGCCCTGGTAGTGGTACTGTAGGCCCTGGTAGTGGAACTGTAGGCCCAGGTAGTGGTACTGTAGGCCCTGGTAGTGGTACTGCAGACCCTGGTAGTGGTACTGTAGGCCCTGGTAGTGGTACTGCAGACCCTGGTAGTGGCACTGCAGACCCTGGTAGTGGCACTGCAGACTCTACTAGTGGCGCTGCAGGCCCTGGTAGTGGCACTGCAGACCCTTGTAGTGGTACTGCAGACCCTGGTAGTGGTACTGTAGGCCCAGGTAGTGGTACTGCAGACCTTGGTAGTGGTACTGTAGGCCCAGGTAGTGGTACTGCAGACCCTGGTAGTGGTACTGTAGGCCCTGGTAGTGGTACTGCAGACCCTGGTAGTGGTACTGTAGGCCCAGGTAGTGGTACTGCAGGCCCTGGTAGTGGCACTGCAGACCCTGGTAGTGGTACTGTAGGCCCTGGTAGTGGTACTGTAGGCCCAGGTAGTGGTACTGCAGACCATGGTAGTGGTACTGCAGACCCTGGTAGTGGTACTGTAGGCCCAGGTAGTGGTACTGTAGACCCTGGTAGTGGCACTGCAGGCCCTGGTAGTGGCACTGCAGACCCTGGTAGTGGTACTGTAGACCCTGGTAGTGGCACTGCAGGCCCTGGTAGTGGTACTGCAGACCCTGGTAGTGGTACTGTAGGCCCAGGTAGTGGTACTGCAGACCCTGGTAGTGGTACTGCAGGCCCTGGTAGTGGTACTGCAGACCCTGGTAGTGGTACTGCAGGCCCTGGTAGTGGCACTGCAGGCCCTGGTAGTGGTACTGCAGACCCTGGTAGTGGTACTGCAGGCCCTGGTAGTGGCGCTGCAGGCCCTGGTAGTGGTACTGCAGACCCTGGTAGTGGTACTGTAGGCCCTGGTAGTGGCACTGCAGGCCCTGGTAGTGGCACTGCAGACCCTGGTAGTGGTACTGCAGACCCTGGTAGTGGCACTGCAGACTCTACTAGTGGCGCTGCAGGCCCTGGTAGTGGTACTGCAGACCCTGGTAGTGGCACTGCAGACCCTGGTAGTGGTACTGCAGACCCTGGTAGTGGCACTGCAGACCCTGGTATTGGCACTGCAGACCCTGGTAGTGGCACTGCAGACTCTACTAGTGGCGCTGCAGGCCCTGGTAGTGGTACTGCAGACCCTGGTAGTGGCACTGCAGACCCTGGTAGTGGCACTGCAGACTCTACTAGTGGTACTGCAGACCCTGGTAGTGGTACTGTAGGCCCAGGTAGTGGTACTGCAGACCCTGGTAGTGGTACTGCAGACACTGGTAGTGGCACTGCAGGCCCTGGTAGTGGTACTGTAGGCCCTGGTAGTGGTACTGCAGACCCTGGTAGTGGTACTGCAGGCCCAGGTAGTGGTACTGCAGACCCTGGTAGTGGCACTGCAGACCCTGGTATTGGCACTGCAGACCCTGGTAGTGGCACTGCAGACTCTACTAGTGGCGTTGCAGGCCCTGGTAGTGGTACTGCAGACCCTGGTAGTGGCACTGCAGACCCTGGTAGTGGCACTGCAGACCCTGGTAGTGGCACTGCAGACTCTACTAGTGGTACTGCAGACCCTGGTAGTGGTACTGTAGGCCCAGGTAGTGGTACTGCAGACCCTGGTAGTGGTACTGCAGACCCTGGTAGTGGTACTGCAGGCCCTGGTAGTGGTACTGTAGGCCCTGGTAGTGGTACTGCAGCCCAGGTAGTGGTACTGCAGACCCTGGTAGTGGTACTGTAGACCCTGGTAGTGGTACTGTAGGCCCTGGTAGTGGTACTGCAGGCCCTGGTAGTGGCACTGCAGGCCCTGGTAGTGGCACTGCAGACCCAGGTAGTGGTACTGCAGACCCTGGTAGTGGCACTGCAGACTCTACTAGTGGCGCTGCAGGCCCTGGTAGTGGTACTGCAGACCCTGGTAGTGGTACTGTAGGCCCTGGTAGTGGCACTGCAGGCCCTGGTAGTGGCACTGCAGACCCTGGTAGTGGTACTGCAGACCCTGGTAGTGGCACTGCAGACCCTGGTAGTGGCACTGCAGACTCTACTAGTGGCGCTGCAGGCCCTGGTAGTGGTACTGCAGACCCTGGTAGTGGCACTGCAGACCCTGGTAGTGGTACTGCAGACCCTGGTAGTGGCACTGCAGACCCTGGTATTGGCACTGCAGACCCTGGTAGTGGCACTGCAGACTCTACTAGTGGCGCTGCAGGCCCTGGTAGTGGTACTGCAGACCCTGGTAGTGGCACTGCAGACCCTGGTAGTGGCACTGCAGACTCTACTAGTGGTACTGCAGACCCTGGTAGTGGTACTGTAGGCCCAGGTAGTGGTACTGCAGACCCTGGTAGTGGTACTGCAGACACTGGTAGTGGCACTGCAGGCCCTGGTAGTGGTACTGTAGGCCCTGGTAGTGGTACTGCAGACCCTGGTAGTGGTACTGCAGGCCCAGGTAGTGGTACTGCAGACCCTGGTAGTGGTACTGTAGGCCCTGGTAGTGGCACTGCAGGCCCTGGTAGTGGTACTGCAGGCCCTGGTAGTGGCACTGCAGACCCTGGTATTGGCACTGTAGACCCTGGTAGTGGTACTGTAGGCTCTGGTAGTGGTACTGCAGACCCTGGTAGTGGTACTGTAGGCCCTGGTAGTGGTACTGCAGGCCCTGGTTGTGGCACTGCAGACCCTGGTAATGGTACTGTAGACCCTGGTAGTGGTACTGTAGGCCCTGGTAGTGGTACTGCAGACCCTGGTAGTGGTACTGTAGACCCTGGTAGTGGTACTGCAGACCCTGGTAGTGGTACTGCAGGCCCTGGTAGTGGTACTGCAGACCCTGGTAGTGGTACTGTAGGCCCTGGTAGTGGTACTGCAGACCCTGGTAGTGGTACTGTAGGCCCTGGTAGTGGTACTGCAGACACTGGTAGTGGCACTGCAGGCCCTGGTAGTGGTACTGCAGACCCTGGTAGTGGCACTGCAGACCCTGGTAGTGGTACTGTAGGCCCTGGTAGTGGTACTGCAGACCCTGGTAGTGGTACTGTAGGCCCTGGTAGTGGTACTGCAGACCCTGGTAGTGGTACTGTAGGCCCTGGTAGTGGCACTGCAGGCCCTGGTAGTGGTACTGCAGGCCCTGGTAGTGGTACTGCAGACCCTGGTAGTGGCACTGCAGGCCCTGGTAGTGGCACTGCAGGCCCTGGTAGTGGTACTGCAGGCCCTGGTAGTGGTACTGCAGACCCTGGTAGTGGTACTGTAGGCCCTGGTAGTGGCACTGCAGACCCTGGTAGTGGCACTGCAGACTCTACTAGTGGCGCTGCAGGCCCTGGTAGTGGCACTGCAGACCCTGGTAGTGGTACTGCAGACCCTGGTAGTGGTACTGTAGGCCCTGGTAGTGGTACTGCAGACCCTGGTAGTGGTGCTGTAGGCCCTGGTAGTGGTACTGTAGGCCCTGGTAGTGGAACTGTAGGCCCAGGTAGTGGTACTGTAGGCCCTGGTAGTGGTACTGCAGACCCTGGTAGTGGTACTGTAGGCCCTGGTAGTGGTACTGCAGACCCTGGTAGTGGCACTGCAGACCCTGGTAGTGGCACTGCAGACTCTACTAGTGGCGCTGCAGGCCCTGGTAGTGGCACTGCAGACCCTTGTAGTGGTACTGCAGACCCTGGTAGTGGTACTGTAGGCCCAGGTAGTGGTACTGCAGGCCCTGGTAGTGGTACTGCAGACCTGGTAGTGGTACTGTAGGCCCTGGTAGTGGTACTGCAGACCCTGGTAGTGGTACTGCAGACCCTGGTAGTGGTACTGTAGGCCCTGGTAGTGGTACTGCAGACCCTGGTAGTGGTACTGTAGGCCCAGGTAGTGGTACTGCAGGCCCTGGTAGTGGCACTGCAGACCCTGGTAGTGGTACTGTAGGCCCTGGTAGTGGTACTGTAGGCCCAGGTAGTGGTACTGCAGACCATGGTAGTGGTACTGCAGACCCTGGTAGTGGTACTGTAGGCCCAGGTAGTGGTACTGTAGACCCTGGTAGTGGCACTGCAGGCCCTGGTAGTGGCACTGCAGACCCTGGTAGTGGTACTGTAGACCCTGGTAGTGGCACTGCAGGCCCTGGTAGTGGTACTGCAGACCCTGGTAGTGGTACTGTAGGCCCAGGTAGTGGTACTGCAGACCCTGGTAGTGGTACTGCAGGCCCTGGTAGTGGTACTGCAGACCCTGGTAGTGGTACTGCAGGCCCTGGTAGTGGCACTGCAGGCCCTGGTAGTGGTACTGCAGACCCTGGTAGTGGTACTGCAGGCCCTGGTAGTGGCGCTGCAGGCCCTGGTAGTGGTACTGCAGACCCTGGTAGTGGTACTGTAGGCCCTGGTAGTGGCACTGCAGGCCCTGGTAGTGGCACTGCAGACCCTGGTAGTGGTACTGCAGACCCTGGTAGTGGCACTGCAGACTCTACTAGTGGCGCTGCAGGCCCTGGTAGTGGTACTGCAGACCCTGGTAGTGGCACTGCAGACCCTGGTAGTGGTACTGCAGACCCTGGTAGTGGCACTGCAGACCCTGGTATTGGCACTGCAGACCCTGGTAGTGGCACTGCAGACTCTACTAGTGGCGCTGCAGGCCCTGGTAGTGGTACTGCAGACCCTGGTAGTGGCACTGCAGACCCTGGTAGTGGCACTGCAGACTCTACTAGTGGTACTGCAGACCCTGGTAGTGGTACTGTAGGCCCAGGTAGTGGTACTGCAGACCCTGGTAGTGGTACTGCAGACACTGGTAGTGGCACTGCAGGCCCTGGTAGTGGTACTGTAGGCCCTGGTAGTGGTACTGCAGACCCTGGTAGTGGTACTGCAGGCCCAGGTAGTGGTACTGCAGACCCTGGTAGTGGTACTGTAGGCCCTGGTAGTGGTACTGCAGACCCTGGTAGTGGTACTGTAGGCCCTGGTAGTGGCACTGCAGGCCCTGGTAGTGGCATTGCAGACCCTGGTAGTGGTATTGCAGACCCTGGTAGTGGCACTGCAGACCCTGGTAGTGGCACTGCAGACTCTACTAGTGGCGCTGCAGGCCCTGGTAGTGGTACTGCAGACCCTGGTAGTGGTACTGCAGACCCTGGTAGTGGCACTGCAGACCCTGGTAGTGGTACTGCAGACCCTGGTAGTGGCACTGCAGACCCTGGTATTGGCACTGCAGACCCTGGTAGTGGCACTGCAGACTCTACTAGTGGCGCTGCAGGCCCTGGTAGTGGTACTGCAGACACTGGTAGTGGCACTGCAGGCCCTGGTAGTGGTACTGTAGGCCCTGGTAGTGGTACTGCAGACCCTGGTAGTGGTACTGCAGGCCCTTGTAGTGGCACTGCAGACCCTGGTAGTGGTACTGCAGGCCCTGGTAGTGGCACTGCAGTCCCTGGTAGTGGCACTGCAGACCCTGGTAGTGGCACTGCAGACTCTGGTAGTGGCACTGCAGGCCCTGGTAGTGGCACTGCAGGCCCTGGTAGTGGCACTGCAGACCCTGGTAGTGGCACTGCAGACTCTGGTAGTGGCACTGCAGACTCTGGTAGTGGCACTGGCACCGTATTAACTCCACCAGGTGTGTCTTAACGGTGATGCTCCCGCTAATGACTTGTCTCTCACCTGTCCCGTCTTTCTGCCGCCACCTTAAGGCTCACCTGGCAGACTTAGAGCCTCCACCTTGATATTAGGAGCCTTATCTTTAAATTAGGAGTCTTATTTTAATATTAAGAGCCTTATCTTAATAATAGGAGGCTTCAATCATCACCACTTGGAGCAGCTGACAGGTGGTGTGTGTGTGAGAGAGGCAGGTCACCCCTACCACCTGTGTGTGTGTGTGTATGTGTGTGTGTGTTAAACAAATAATCCCATCCATTGATAAACACACACACACACACACACACACACACACACAGTAAAAATTCCCATCAGATGATCTCATATCGTCACTCAGGTCAGGTCAACTAAAACCCTTGTTAGTTATAATTACCAACAACACAGGTCAAACAATATGTATTTAGAGTTGTGTTCAAAGTTATAATAACCCTTTAAAGTTATAGTTATGTAGTTTAAGTTAGTGTAGAAAAAAATACGTATTTCTCCATTAAAAAAACAAGAGATAGAAATTATGTAATTCTAGTATTGTGTGGCTGTAGTTTCTGTATTTTATGGTATTTTATTATGGGTAGATATTCAAAAAATACAGTGGGGGATACAGTGGTTAATTACCCATGGAAATACAGTAGTAATTAAGTTAACTATAGTAATTAGATCAACTTGAGATTTACAGCAACTACAAAATGTTACAGAACGTATCTAACTTGGGCTGAAAGAACGTAACTAAGGATCTAAGAACGTAACTGAATCGCTTAAGGTACGATCTGAGGACGTGGTTAATGACTCTGAAACGATATCGTAATTTTGCAAGGAAAAAACTACGTAAGAATTTCGTAGTTTATTCAAGCGAGGGTTTCCTATTGGCTACTGGTCTTATCTATACTGACAGGGGATTGGTTGAAAAATTTAACGTGTGTGTGTGTGTGTGTGTGTGTGTGTTTTCATACATATGGGTATAAACGTACAGAAACACTGATATGGACACACACACACACACACAGAGTCAATAATGAGAGAGAGAGAGAGAGAGAGAGAGAGAGAGAGAGAGAGAGAGCACTTTATTGGCTAGGTTAGGTGTTGAGAGCCTGTGTCACCCTCCCTTAGAGTCTTCCTCCTCTTCCTCATCCCTCTTCCCTTCCTCTTCCATTTCTCTTCCTTCTTTTTCTTCTCTTCTCATCCTCTTCCCTCTCCCCATTCTCCTCATCCTCTTCTCTTCCTCCTTTTCCTCTTTCTCCTCCTCCTCTTTCTTTTTCCTTTTTTGTATTATTATTATTATTGTTGTTGTTGTTGTTGTTTCCATAACAAATAAATATATGAACCAAGAATATTTATCACAGTACAAAATAAAGCAACTTACTGATCTTAATCTAATATTGAGTTAACGAAGAGTGGCGTGGGCGGGGTGGGAGGCGTGGTGTGGTGTGTGGTGTGGTGGGAGGCGTGGTGTGGTGTGGGAGGACAGACACAAAACATTTATTATTGTGGTCAAAAGCTTATAATATAGATTTAAATAAAGGTTGGCAAGGGAAGGAGGACAGTTTGGTGCTAACCTGACCTGACCTAATCTAACCTGACCTGACCTGACCTGACCTAACCCAAATACAGACAGATACTGTATACTGATAAGGAAATATTTTGCCAACTAGTAGCGGTGTGTGTGTGTGTGTGTGTGTGTGTGTGTGCGCCATGTGTCTAAATATTTGTATAGCTGTAATTTCATGATGTAAATATAAGTAATTGGATATAAACACTACTTTTTATATCAGGGGTCATATATGTTACAGCAGGTAACATATACGAGCAGGTGACCAGACCCTGACCTAACCAACCAAGTTACAAGTCTTCTCCAATATACCTAAAAATGGATGAATATATCTTTGGTCTCGAAAGGTCTCGATGAAAACCCGAGACCAAGACTTACAAGTATATCTGAATTAGTCTCGAGACCTAATAATAATAATAATAATAATAATAATAATAATAATAGTGGTTGCCCCTCGTGTAATGAGGATGGCTGGCCCAGGGGCCACCTAGGCGTGAATTTGTTTAAGGTGTAGAAGTTGTCGACAACACAACAACCACACCCTGAGCTAACGAGCTGCATGACCCAGTGTCCTAGAAGACCGGACAACTCGCCAACTGCACTGGCTAACCATTACCCCGGAACACGATTCGCAAATCGATTAACATCCAGGTTCCCAATTACTGCTGGGTAGACAGAGGCAAATGGCGTGAAGAAACTTGCCCATAGTTTCACCCTGCCAGGGGATCGAACCCGGGTCTGCTCGCTTGCGAGGCGAGCATGCTGACCATTCCACTACACATACACACACGTTCATGCACACATACTCCCTCCCTCACCTTAAACTAACATGCACACACACATAAGCATCTTCCCTTCTCACCTTTCCCTTCCCCTCTTTTCTCACCTCCCCTTCCCTCTTTCCCTTTCCCTTTCATCCCCTCCTCTCCCTTCCCCTTCCTCCGCTCTCCACCTCTCCCTCCCTCCCTCTTCCCCACTCCATAAACCTTACCCAATAACCGGTAATATCCCCGACAGGTAGACACACGCATTAGCCTCTCGTACACCTGGGTAGTGACGTCGC
Organism: Homarus gammarus; assembly: GCA_958450375.1. Lineage (NCBI taxonomy): Eukaryota > Metazoa > Arthropoda > Malacostraca > Decapoda > Nephropidae > Homarus > Homarus gammarus. The sequence continues at coordinate 1,846,391 of CAUDMG010002459.1, forward strand.
CAGGTGAGACTGCATGATTGGTTATGTAAATTAGCGTATTCGGGTAGGGAACTGAAGCGTGACATTTGTTTACCTGTAGTGTGGGGGTGTATGTATGTATGTATGTATGTATGTATGTATCAGACTATTAAACACTTAACATAAAACCTACTTCATGTGGCTAATTAACCTAGACAAATTAAAAAGTTAAACCATAAAGTCTAATTACCAAATGCATTAATTACCTCATTAAATATATATAAAAACATTTAAATTATTAACTATATAAATTCCTACATACAGTTTATATTATTTATTAAAAGAATTATATAAACTAGGTTAGTCTGTGTTATTTAGGTAAGCTTCCCTCTTATGACGTTTTCTATAATGCTTGGGTCGGGTGAAGTGTCTGTATGTTTCACTGTCCGCGTCATAACTCCTCAACGGAAAGAGCTTCAACACTCATACTTGGTCTATACATGTATCAGGACCACCGTCAGGGTTGTATTATTGTTGGGGTCAATTGGGTAAAGGTCAAGGTCATATGTCTGATAAGGGTATGACCCCCCCATGAGAGTTGGACCTAGTTACTGTGCTGTCTACATAGTTATATTTTGGTGTGTGTGTTTTGTGCTTGTGTATGTATGTATGTATCTGAGTATGTATGTATGTATGTATGTGTGTGTGTGTGTACAGTATGTGAGGGAGGTGATGTTTGGAGAGAGAGAGAGAGAGAGAGAGAGAGAGAGAGAGAGAGAGAGAGAGAGAGAGAGAGAGAGCTCCCAGTATATAATGGAGGTGTTGTACCAGGCGTCACTCAGCCATAATTGGTATTCAGGGAAACTGCACCACAAACTCCTTACCTACCCTCCCTCCCTCCCTCCCTCCCTCCCTCCACCACTTCATCTCTCTGTCTTTCCTCCCTGTCTCCCTCTCTCACCTCTTCACTCCCTCCTCCCTCCTTCCTCCCCCTCCCCCGCCTCGTCCCCCTCCTCCTCCCCCGCCTCGTCCCCCGCCTCCTCCCCATCTCTCACGCCCATGACACGTGAACTCCTCCGCTTTTATCTCTCTTGTCAGTCTCAAAACTCTCTCACTCGTAGGTTAAAAACAATCTCTCAGTATCTCTCAAAAAGGTAGACTCATTTCACATGTCTCAAAGTCTCTCACTGAGGTAGATTCGTCCTATCTCAAAACTTCTTAGTCTCACCTCCCAAGTTTCCAAATCACTATCTCTCTCCGTTAAATTTTTCTCTCTCGTTTGATTTAGCTCCGGCAACCTAACCTAACCTAACGTAACCCAACCAAGGTTTTCTATAAGTATCAAGAAACATTTACTATATACAGAAACATATAACACTATTCTATTTACATAAACAAATTAGAATAAATAAATAAATAAATAAATAAATAAAATCCTCGTAAAAAAAATATTTATACCATTTACTCATCGATTAAAACTCCGCCCACATTTCTTTCCAATGGAAGCTGATTGGCTACTGCTTGCTAAGACACCCGCTTAGCAACCAATAGGCAATCAAATTTCTTCTGCATTTAAATGGTTGCTATGGAAACGTAAAAGTGGGCGGAGTTACGATGATTATAGCTAACGCGGGAAGTAAACAAACGGGATTAAATATTTACCGACTAATATTAATCATTTACTGACTAGGATTAATTTAATAGATATTTTAAGTAATGTTTATATATGAGTTTAGTGAATGATAAATACGTGTTAATTATGGCTGTACGTGTGTGTGTAAGAGTGTAGAATGAGAGAGTATTAGAGCTCTCTCTCTCTCTCTTCACAAACACTAGATTAAGAATGATAAACAACTACAAAAAATACTGATAGATAAACAACAGACAGACAGAGACAAAAACAGACAGATACACAGACAGACAGACAGACACAGCTACCTCACACAAAATGCATCTCACACAGCCTCCTCCCCACCCCCCTACCCCCCTACCCCCCCCCCCCACCCCCCCTCCCTCCCCTTCAATCCTCTAAATAGCTCAAAGGGGAGTGAGGGGGAGGGAGAGATGGGGAAGGGGTGGGGGTGGGGGGGGAGTATTTTTTAAACGGCAAAAGAACCCTATTAAAACTATCATAGCACTATCATCCCCCCCCCTCGAGCAATACAAGGACATTCCAACTCACCACCCATAAGGTCGAGATCCTCAGTGTGGTAGTACGGGATTTCCGACTGTATATGCTAGAGTTGGGAGTCTGATTACACGTAAAATCTGATTGCCGGAATAACTAGCTGGAGAGTGAGGTTTATATGCTAGCTTCTATTAGCAGTAAAGTTAAGGTGATGTCTCGCTATTAAGCCTCCAGGAAACTACTTCTTGTTCTCGCCATGAAAGGATGTTTCCGTTATTGAGAGGGAGAATTTTCCGTTATTGGGAGGGGGAAGTTTCCGTTATTGAGAGGGAGAAGTTTCCGTTGTTGGGAGGGGGAAGTTTCCGTTATTGGGAGGGACGGGGGTGAAATTTTATCGCCGTAGATGGAACTTTAGATGAGACTATTTTATCGCTGTATTTTATCGCTACCGGCGGAATTGATCGCTACACCCAATATTTAACACTACTGCGCTATCAGAAATTATCTCTCCACCCAGAAATTATCTTTACATCCAGAAATAATCGCTACACCCAGGACTCATCGCTACACCCAAAAATTATCGCTACACCCAGAAATTATCATTACACCCAGAAATTATCGCTACACCCAGAACTAATCGCTACACCCAGAACTAATCGCTACACCCAGAAATCATCGCTACACCCAGAAATTATCGCTACATCCAGAACTAATCGCTACACCCAGAAATTATATATACACCCAGAACTAATCGCTACACCCAGAACTAATCGCTACACCCAGAAATTATCGCTACACCCAGAAATTATATATACACCCAGAACTAATCGCTACACCCAGAACTAATCGCTACACCCAGAACTAATCGCTACACCCAGAAATTATCGCTACATCCAGAACTAATCGCTACACCCAGAACTAATCACTTCATAAACATAATTCCAGGTGTAATCAGAACTAAATGACTCGACAAAGGAACGTCCTCTTTGGGGCGTGATACATAGGTGACAGTCGTAACTATTTAGTCCTAATTGGGTAGTTGGATTGTTAGCGGAGTAGAGGAGTGTCGTTCGTTGTCTACCTCGTAACAAGGATGGTGGAAGAAGATTATGGAGAGGAGGGAAATAATAATAATGATGATGATGATAATAATAGCAGCACTAATAATAATAATAATAATAATAATAATAACTATAATAATAATAATAACAATAATAACAATAATATAATAATAATAATACCAATAATAACAACAATAATAATAACAACAACAACAACAACAACAACAATAGCACCATTAACTACCTACCAAACAATATAACATTAATTAATATTTAGTTTATTATAGCCCAGGTGATAGCTGACGGCATTGTAGAGTTGACAGCGTTTATTATTGTTATGATAAATGTGTGAGTAAACGTTAGATCAGGAGGCTCTCTCTCTCTCTCTCTCTCTCTCTCTCTCTCTCTCTCTCTCTCTCTCTCTTCCTTCCCCTTCCCCCAGTTGTCCATTTTCCCCCTCCTAACCCTCTCCCCCCCCCACCCCTCCTCAAAAATGCCCCATGGCCCCGTGGTCGACAATAGTCTGGTGTTGTGGGCCCGCGAGAGCTATTTCATTTGCCTCCAAGTGGTCCCATAACGATCGTCTCTCTCTCTCTCTCCCCTACTAGTGTAGTCTTGGGACCACTGAGTCTATCGGTAAGGTCTTCTGCTGTAGGGGTGTTTTAGGGTCATAGATATACCAGCAGGATATACCAAGTGGTGTTAATCTGTCGTTGGGTATACTAAGGGGGGAGGGGGGGTAGGGGGTTAGTATACCAGCGTATATATTAAGAATATTTAAAACAATTTAACCTAACCTAATCTAACATAACTTCAACCATACGTAACCTAACCTAACCTACAGTATATTCTTAGCATATATACATAAACCATACATACCATAACATACAAGTATTCATTCCTCACACGTATACACCACAACCATGCATACGAACCACACATACTGTCACGTGCCTGAGCGCTGGGGAACTCGCATAGCGTGAGGCATATGTTCACGCCTACATTTCACACAAGCTATTAACTTGTTAATTGTACTTATTATATTATTATTGTTCTTAGTTACTTAGGTTAATTGTATATTTATGTATGTTATTAATATGCATCATTGTCTTACTCTGCTAAGTCAAATCAAGAGTAGCGAAAAACCGTGGCATAGGGTGTAGACGTGTCCATTCGTTCTCTAGCCTTGACCCTTGTCTAGTGCCTTGTCCAGTCTTCTGCAATGCCCTAGGGGTATCAGGTATTAGTGACACGTTTAGTTAGGCCTAGGAAGGGATCCTGGTGGTAAGGAATCTCCTGTTTGGTAGGATATAATCATTTTGGAGGGATTGTTGTATATATATTATATGTCTGTGTAATATAGTTATGTTAAGTAATATTCGTTTGGTCTAACTCCTTACGGTATATTTTCACCCTTTCGGCATCACTCTTATTTTAATATACAATTACTTATTCCCTTAAATTCATGTTTGCTAGTCATTACTCCCTTTAGAACATAAATTGAATTAATTAATTATCTTCCCTTTTGTGATTCACTTATTTCAACTTGTTCTTACTTATTCAAGTACATTTAGTTGAGTAGGATTTTGGTGGGGATAATTATTGCCGTATTCCCTATTTGTTCCTTTATTTGTTAATAACTTGGGGTAGGTTTCACTCCCCAGGTATAAAGGGTAGTGGGATCGCGACAATACATAAAACCATCCGTCCCTCCCATACACACCAGAATAACAACATTCACCAACATACACTCATACACCAGACGCTACTTATATAACTGTATATATATGTGAGAGGTGTATGGGGCAGTATAGGAACACCTGAGTTTTTCATGACAGGTGAAGGTGATATAGTAATGAGGCTATGGGGTGTTTTTCTCCCGTATATGATATAGGTAACGAGGCGTATATATATATATATATATATATATATATATATATATATATATATATACACACACACGGTGATGCGAAGGATACAGTTTAAAATAAAGAGGAAATGAGGGAAATAAAGAGGATATGAAAAGAAAATAATTCAATAATAACTGAATAGAAAGGCAATGATTTTAGAGTCCTAAACTGTCCTAGCTGGGGTTCTAAACTGTCCTACCTGGGATTCTAAAATGTCCTAGAAAGGGTTCTAAACTGTCCTAGCTGGGGTTCTAAACTGTCCTAGCTGGGGTTCTAAACTGTCCTAGCTAGGGTTCTAAACTGTCCTAGCTAGGGTTCTAAACTGTCCTAGCTAGGGTTCTAAACTGTCCTAGCTGGGGTTCGAAATAGTCCTAGCCAGGGTTCTAAACTGTTCTAGCTAGGGTTCTAAACTGTCCTAGCTAGGGTTCTAAACTGTCCTAGCTGGGGTTCTAAACTGTCCTAGCTGAGGTTCTAAACTGTCCTAGCTAGGGTTCCAAACCGTCCTAGCTAGGGTTCTAAACTGTCCTAGCTTGGGTTCTAAACTGTCCTAGCTGGGGTTCTAAACTGTCCTAGCTAGGGTTCTGAACTGTCCTAGCTGGGGTTCTAAACTGTCCTAGCTGGGGTTCTAAACTGTCCTAGCTAGGGTTCTAAACTGTCCTAGCTAGGGTTCTAAACTGTCCTAGCTAGGGTTCTAAACTGTCCTAGCTAGGGTTCTAAACTGTCCTAGCTAGGGTTCTAAACTGTCCTAGCTAGGGTTCTAAACTGTCCTAGCTAGGGTTCTAAACTGTCCTAGCTAGGGTTCTAAACTGTCCTAGCTAGGGTTCGAAATTGTCCTAGCTAGGGTTCTAAACTGTCCTAGCTAGGGTTCTAAACTGTCCTAGCTAGGGTTCTAAACTGTCATGGCTAGGGTTCTAAACTGTCCTAGCTAGGGTTCTAAACTGTCGTAGCTAGGGTTCTAAACTGTCCTAACTAGGGTTCTAAACTGTCCTAGCTGGGGTTCTAAACTGTCCTAGCTGGGGTTCTAAACTGTCCAAGCTGAGGTTCTAAACTGTCCTAGCTGGGGTTCTAAACTGTCCTAGCTGGGGTTCTAAACTGTCCTAGCTGGGGTTCTAAACTGTTCTAGCTGGGGTTCTAAACAGTCCTAGCTGAGGTTCTAAATTGTCCTAGCTGGGGTTCTAAGCTGTCCTAGCTGGGGTTCTAAACTGTCCTAGCTAGGGTTCTGAACTGTCCTAGCTGGGGTTTTAAACTGTCCTAGCTGGGGTTCTAAACTGTCCTAGCTAGGGTTCTAAACTGTCCTAGCTGAGGATCTAATCTGTCCTAGCTAGGGTTCTAAACTGTCCTAGCTGGGGTTCTAAACTGTCCTAGCTGAGGTTCTAAACTGTCCTAGCTGGGGTTCTAAACTGTCCTAGCTGAGGTTCTAAACTGCCCTAGCTAGGGTTCTAAACTGCCCTAGCTAGGGTTTAAACTGTCCTAGCTAGGGTTCTAAACTGCCCTAGCTAGGGTTCTAAACTGTCCTTGCTAGGGTTCTAAACTGTCCTAGCTAGGGTTCTAAACTATCCTAGCTAGGGTTCTAAACTCTCCTAGCTCGGGTTCTAAACTCTCCTAGCTAGGGTTCTAAACTCTCCTAGCTAGGGTTCTAAACTGTCCTAGCTGGGGTTGTAAACTCTCCTAGCTGGGGTTGTAAACTCTCCTAGCTGGGGTTCTAAACTCTCCTAGCTGGGGTTCTAAACTGTCCTAGCTAGGGTTCTAAACTGTCCTAGCTAGGGTTCTAAACTGTCCTAGCTAGGGTTCTAAACTCTCCTAGCTGGGGTTCCATTCATATCCTAGTAGGGGTTCTCACTCCGTCCTAGCAGGGGTTTTATTACCGTTCCAGCTGGGGTTCTAACGCATCCCCAGCCTGCCCCCCACCCCTCCTGCTCTTCCACAAGCGCTGGCTCCTCCCTTTCCGGCAGGATGGTATTCCTTTCCTCTAGTGAGTCGTTTCCCTTCCGGCACTGGGAGGTCCTGTACTGCTGCGGCTCCGGGAACACTGTACTTGTTGTGGTTGTGGTGGTGGTGGTTGTTGTGGTTGTTGTGGTGGTGGTGGTTGTTGTTGTGGTGGTGGTTGTTGTGGTGGTGGTGGTTGTGGTGGTGGTGGTTGTTGTGGTGGTTGTTGTTGTGATGGTGGTGGTGGTTGTTGTGGTTTTCTTCTTCGTCATCGTTCTCTCCTCCTCCTCCTCCTACTACTCCTCCTCTTCCTCTTGCTCTTCCTCTTCCTCTTCCTACTCCTCTTCCTACTCCTCTTCTTCTTCCTCTTCTTCTTCCTGCTCCTCTTCCTCTTCCTCTTTTTCGTGATCTTATGAAAAACATAAACAAACATCACATCAAAACAATAAACAAACAGTCCCTCCAAAAAATATAAACACACCGAACAAAACACAAACAAAGTAAACAAACACCAATCATGACAAACACAAACACCATACAAACAAACACACTCAAGCAAACACACCCAAACAAACACACCCAAACAAATCTAAACAAACAGACGGATTCCACCAATAAAACACAAAGCCCTACGAATAAACAAACAAACAAACAAACAAACAATCAATCAATCACATTATGTAAATAGTGATGACTGTATAGAAACAAGGTGTGTTTGTGTGTCTGTGTGTGTGTGTGTGTGTGTGTGTGTGTGTCTGTGTGTGTGTGTCTGTGTGTGCGTCTGTGTCTGTGTGTGTTTCTGTGTGTGTGTGTGTGTCTGTGTGTGTGTCTGTGTGTGTGTGTGTGTGTGTCTGTGTCTGTGTGTGTTTCTGTGTGTGTGTGTGTGTCTGTGTGTGTCTGTGTGTGTGTGTCTGTGTTTAAAGTTCATGAAAAAGAGAGAGAGGGAGGGGGAGTATCTCTTACTTTAACTCTCTCTCTCTCTCTCTCTCTCTCTCTCTCTCTCTCTCTCACACAGAGTAACGACCCCTCCTCATCCGCACTGGACCATACCTGCTGGCCACAATAACTCCCTCACAGTGGGCCACACCTGCTGGCCATAGTAACTCCTTCACATTGGGCCACACCTGCTGGCCACAGTAATTCTCTCATACTGGGCCACACCTGCTGGCCACAGTAATTCTCTCACACTGGGCCACACCTGCTGGCCACAGTGACGTGGACGCTTGCCAGTGATCCCCGGCTCAGAAAATTAAGAGGTCATATCAGTGGTTGAGAGTTGGCACGATACTGTGTGTGTGTGTGTGTGTGTGTGTGTCGATGATGGTGCAGAAGCTTCTCCCCAAACTTGCAGATGAGGTCGTGGTGATGGTCAGAGAGAGCCAGAGGGTCGGTGTGTTGAACGCTTCTTGATATGTGAAGTAGGAAGGGGAGAGAATATTCTTGCATGCCCTCGCTGTGTGACATTTAATACGGGGGAAGAAGAGGTGAGCTTAGGAGTGTTGAGTCGGCGTTCAAGAGCTCAGGTTACGGGAACTCCGAGAGACTTAACACAAAGGAGGAAGTCGAGACGAAAGTACGATGATTTGACTACTGTACTGTCGCGTGATTTCCAATTTGGTTTGTTATCTATAGTGACGCCGAGGAGCCTAGTGGAGTCTACAACCTGGAGTGTGTTGGGACCTAAAGTAATGGAGGGGGTTAGGACAAGGTCGGAGGAGAGGTTGATGTGCATAACCATGGTCTTGGTATGGTTGATGGTGACACGAGGAAGCAGAGTGGTCCCATCTTGGTGGAGGAAGTTTTCATATTGCTAAATTGCTGAGGATCTATGGCGCCTGCAATATCAGCATAAGCCCAGTCAAACACGGAACTTTTCCAGATTAAGCTGGGTGTTGGGGTGATGACAATGGGTCGTAGCTTATTTTAGGATTGTGGGCTCCTAACCTAACCTAACCTAACCTAACCTAACCTAACCCTAAACAAAACCTAACCTATTTTCTTTATAAATTTACATAAACATACATCCATTTTCGGGAGCTGTGAGGAAACGACATTTTTACCTAGTGAGATAAAAACATCTCTCTCGGTAACATGAAGGGTTGAAACTATATAATATTCATATCAAATAATTTCAAATAACTCCTACTTACTGTAAGCCATTGTAGCAACGTTTGGTTTTTATTTCCCCTCAATGAATGTCTAATCTCTGACATTCTATCTCCCAAAACAATCGCCATCTCTCGGTAAACAAACAAACAAACACAAAAATATACAATGACAAGAACGAGTAGTTGAGACGGAATTAAATTGCGGGAGTGAAAATAATTGTAAGAGAAAACGGTATTTTTACGTCGTCTTCAATGGGTAACTTAAGAAAAAATATCTTTCTTGGGAGTCGTATCCGAGCGTATTGTATTGCCTTGGTGTGTTTTCCAAGTCGATATTCATAGTTCTTCTTCTTCTTCTTCTTCTTCTTCTATTGTTTATTCCTACTACATCTATTTATATTATATTATATTGTTTCCATTCGAGTGGGGCATTGGAGTGACAAATTTGTCCTCTTGTGAATGTAGTGTTGACATTATTGAGTTAATATCCATCTTTATTTCCTCTTCTGGTGTGAATATTTCTTTTCTTTCTTTCTGGGTTTATATATCCGTTTGTGTGTCTAGGTCTTTGTGTATCTTATTATCTCTCTATCTCTATCTCTCTTATTTTCTCTTTTTTTTCATTATTATTCTCTCTCTCTCTCTCTCTCTCTCTCTCTCTCTCTCTCTCTCTCTCTCTCTCTCTCTCTCCCTGTCTTTACATCTTCATATTTCCTTCCCTCCTCTCCTCCTCCTCCTCCTCCTCCTCCTCGTGTGTCTGCTCCATCATTCATCATTTAGTTTCGCATTTTTCTCTTATTCTTATTTTTCCGACGTTAGTTCGCTCTCCCTTCCTCTCTCTCATTATTTATTACTCATACCTCTCTCTCTCTCTCTCTCTCTCTCTCTCTCTCTCTCTCTCTCTCTCAGGGTACAGGAGAGGTCACACAGGCAGTATAAATCATGAGTGTTGACCCACCTGAAACCTCTATCACAATTTAACTCTTTCTTTTTTCTTTCTTTCTTTCTTTCTTTCTTTCTCTCTCTCTCTCTCGTTGCTTTAGTCTTGAATAATGAAATAGAGAGAAAATAAAAAATCACCCAGGAACCTTTGAGAGTAACAGATGATCTTAAGTGACGGTGTGAGGTAATGCAGTCACTTGTGGGGTGCTCAAAGGCTTAGCTAACTCACTCACTCACTCATTCGTTCATTCACTTACTTACTCACTCACTCACTCACTCATTCATTCATTCACTCACTCACTCACTCACTCTCTCTTCAGGTATTCTACAGGTGCATTTAATCTACAGGCTACAGGTATATTTAAATTACAGGTGTAAATATATAGATGTAAATATTTATACAGGTGTAAAGAGAATTACAAGCACAAACACAGGTGCAAAATACAGGGACAGGTGTTTCCCAGATGATTATAACATCATACAGGTGTTGCCTTGGTTTGATTATGTAGAGTCATGTAATCAAGGTGTATTAAACTTAATTACTCAGGTATGAAGTACAGGTGGTTACAGGGACATAACAGGTATACTTGTCTGTCTGTCTGTCTGTCTGTCTGTCTTTGTCTGTCTGTTTCCTTCGTCTCTCTCTCTCTCTCTCTCTCTCTCTCTCGTGTTGCAACTGCCCTTGTAACTTTTTCAGTCGCGTCTCCTTCCCCATGTTGCAACTCTTCCCCTGATTGCAACTTTCGCTCAGCATTACTTGTGATGGTCTGTGATGGAGCCTCGTATCTGGTATTGTAGAGAGAGAGAGAGAGAGAGAGAGAGAGAGAGAGAGAGAGAGAGAGGATTGAATGAAAGATGAATGATAGACTCCAGTATTGAATGAAAGATGAATGATAGACTCCAGTATTGAATGATAAGACTCCACTGATGAAGAGTCCGGGCCTGAGCAGAGAGAAGCAATACCCTCGAGGGATAAACATGGAGTTTGAGGGAAAGTTTGGTTAGTAAAGAAAGGTGGTGGTGGTGGCGGTACTGGAGGCTGTGTGTAAGGTGGTGTGTGGTGGTGAGTGTGGTGGGTGGTGGTGGTACTGGAGGCTGTGTGTAAGGTGGTGTGTGGTGGTGAGTGTGGTGAGTGGTGGTGGTGGTACTGGAGGCTGTGTGTAAGGTGGTGTGTGGTGGTGAGTGTGGTGTGTGGTGGTGAGTGTGGTGGGTGGTGGTGGTGGTGGTACTGGAGGCTGTGTGTAAGGTGGTGTGTGGTGGTGAGTGTGGTGGGTGGTGGTGGTACTGGAGGCTGTGTGTAAGGTGGTGTGTGGTGGTGAGTGTGGTGAGTGGTGGTGGTGGTGGTACTGGAGGCTGTGTGTAAGGTGGTGTGTGGTGAGTGGTGGTGGTGGTGGTGGTACTGGAGGCTGTGTGTAAGGTGGTGTGTGGTGGTGGTGGTGGTGGTACTGGAGGCTGTGTGTAAGGTGGTGTGTGGTGGTGAGTGTGGTGTGGTGGTGGTGGTACTGGAGGCTGTGTGTAAGGTGGTGTGTGGTGGTGAGTGGTGTGTGGTGGTGAGTGTGGTGAGTGGTGGTGGTGGTGGTGGTACTGGAGGCTGTGTGTAAGGTGGTGTGTGGTGGTGAGTGTGGTGGGTGTTGGTGGTGGTGGTGGTGTGTGTTAGAGTGAGCTGACGTAATGAAGAATGAGTGGTGAGGTGGTGAAACTCGTCAACGTGCTCCAACACTTCGTCTCCACCATGTGTGTACACTTGTCAGTGGTCTATTACAGTTGACAGCTGGTGCTGTCAGTTACTAGGTCTATGTACAGTGTGACAGCTGGTGGCTGTCAGTGTAACAGGTGTATGTACGGTGTGATAGCTGGTGCTGTCGTGTACAGGTCTATGTACAGTTAGACAGCTGGTGGCTGTCAGTTACGAGGTCTATGTACAGTTAGAAGCTGGTGCTGTGCAGTTACAGGTCTGTTCCGTTAACAGCTGGTGCTGTCAGTTACAGGTCTATGTAAGGTGGTGACAGCTGGTGCTTCAGTGTAACAGTGTGCTATTGACGTGTAACGCTGGTGCTTCAGTGTACAAGGTCTGTGTGTTAACGCTGGTGTGTTCAGTGTACAAGGTGCTGTTACAGTTAGCAGCTGGTGCTTCAGTTAACGAGGTCTATTAACAGTTAGACAGCTGGTGCTTCAGTTAACAAGGTCTATTACCCGTTAAACAGCTGGTGCTTCAGTTAACAAGGTCTATTAACAGTTAGACAGCTGGTGCTTCAGTTAACAAGGTCTATTAACAGTTAAACAGCTGGTGCTTCAGTTAACAAGGTCTATTAACAGTTAGACAGCTGGTGCTTCAGTTAACAAGGTCTATTAACAGTTAGACAGCTGGTGCTTCAGTTAACAAGGTCTATTAACAGTTAGACAGCTGGTGCTTCAGTTAACAAGCTCTATTAACAGTTAGACAGCTGGTGCTTCAGTTAACAATCTCTAACAGTTAAAGAGCTGGTGCTTCAGTTAGGTCTCTGTTGTGTAGAAGCATTAGGGTACACATGGCACTTGGCCCCACAATAGTTGGGTGTAAGTGAGGCACTGAGGCACTCCTGGACGTTTACACTTATTGTGAAAGGCACTTAAACTCTCTCCCTCCCCCTAGTGCCAGGTATTGTGCCTTCAGTAGGTGGAGGGCCAGAGAGAGAGAGAGAGAGAGAGAGAGAGAGAGAGTATCAGCATTTCTCTCTTTCTCTCTCCATCCCTTCCCTCTCCTTTCCCTTCTTCCCTCCTCCTCTCCATCTCTCCCTTCCCTTCCCTCCTCTATCTTCCACTCCTTCACCCCCCTCCCCTCCTCCCTCATTCTTCCCCCACCACAACAAGAAAATCCCTGAACTAGTAAGATTTCCCCGGGAGTTGTGGCTGGCTAGGGAAAAATCCTGAAATGGTGGGGGAGAGGGGAGGTGAGATGGAGGGGAGGGGAGAGGAGATGGACGGGAGAAGAACAAGGGAGAGGAATGGGGGAGGATAAGAGAAGGGAAGGGTAGGAGAGAGGAAAGGAAGGAAGGTAGGAGAGGGGAAAGGAAGGGAGGATAGGGAAGGATAGAAAAGAGGAGAGGAAGACGGGGAGGGGACAAGGATAGGAGATGGGAAAGCGGTGTAGAAGAGGGGAGAGGAAGGAGGGAAGGGGAAGGAGGGTGAGGGAGGGGAAGGAGGGGAGGGAAAGGTGGGTGGGGGAGGGGAAGGAAGGAAGGGGAAGGAAAGGGGGGGGGGATGGGACCTATTCAGTAGGTTGGTTATTCATCCGGAACTCTTTTCATTCGTCTCAGATACTGCCGCCGCCAGTAAGATAGACGGCCGGCCATCTTTGAATAGTGGATAGGTGGATAAGAGGGAGTTTATATGTGGATAGTGGATAGTTGAAGGATATAATTAAAGAGTGGAGAGATAGGAGGGTGGGGTGGGGGGGGGTTATGGCTAATAGCTAATATGAGTAGGAGGTCACTGGAGGCCGCCTGGAGGTTCTAGAGGTCACTGGAGCTACCTGAAGGCCACCTTAGAGGGAAGCTAGAGGCCACCTGTACGTCACCTCGGTCTACCTGGAGTTTACCTAGAGGCCACCAAAATTCAACCTGGAGGCCACCTGGAGGTCGGGAGCTAGAAACATGATGAAAATTGTATTTGCTGGCTTTTATCTCTCTCTCTCTCTCTCTCTCTCTCTCTCTCTCTCCCTCTCTCCCCCCCCTCTCTCCCTCCCTCTCTCCCTCCCCCCCCCCCCTCTCTCTCTCTCTCTCTCTCTCTCAACATGGAGGTCATAAATCCCTCTTTATTTTTTCCTCGGCTGATTTAAACGTTCAATAAATTTATCAAAGAAGAAATATATCGTAAAGAAATAAATATATGGCGAGAAGACTGACCTAACCTAACCTAACCTAACCTAACCGTACCTAACCTAACCTAACCGTACCTAACCTAACCGTACCTAATCTAACCGAACCGTACCTAACCTAACCTAACCGTACCTAACCTAACCTAACCTAACCGAACCTAACCTAACCTAACCTAACCTAACCGAACCGTACCTAATCTAACCTAACCTAACCTAACCTAACCGAACCGTACCTAACCTAACCGAACCGTACCTAACCTAACCTAACCGAACCGTACCTAACCTAACCTAACCTAAACTAAACTAACCTAACCTAACCTAACCTAACCTAACCTAAACTAAACTAAACTAACCTAACCTACCTAACCTAACCATTGACAACAATACAGTTAAGAGCTCAAACACATTACTCGGAGGACTACTTAACAACACTAATCATCACGTCACACAACGAGGCCATTAAACCTTAACTACCGACAATAAATATTAAGGGGATAATTTTTTTCCGTAATTTTCGAACGCTTCTACGAACGATTATAATTTTTGTCTTTAAAGATTTTACGATACATTTTTCCTGACTAAAATTTATAGAGACGATAAAGAAATATTTACTGTGTTTATGGAAAGTACAAATGGCGGGAAAATTTATTCTTGGCGCGTAAACTTTTTTATCGGGGATTTTTGGACGCAATTGTTTTTTTTTTTTTTAATAATTTTGAAGAGTTTATGTTTTTAATAATTTTTATATAAAATAGTCCCGCTAAAATATATACTATATTATATCCCGTTAACTTTATTGACATACAAACGGACAATAGACGTATAATTGCCACTGTATTTTTCGGTATAATGAACGTATATCACAACAGACTTTTAAAAACTTCTGATAGAGTTTGTCTAGCAATTAATATATTTAAAAAAGATTAAAAAAATAAAAGTGGAAAATAATAATAATTCGTTAATAGAAGCTTAATTATTTGAAAGGATCATAATTTAATAATAATTACCTAATTTGGGGGTCATTTATGAACGCGCATCCGAGAGAGAATTTATAAACAAAACAAAATTCTTACAGAAAAAAATAATTTCCAGTAATTTCTACATAAACACTATCCACAAACTATACAAACATAGGAACAGACAATATAGCTATACTCCTCGACTCTACATCCAAACACAAGCAATTTTTTTTCGGAGATTTTAAATTGTGTAAAAAAAAGAGATAGATGGTGGTTTTGGGACCCTCGCGTGTAGGTTGCCAGATGTGTATTTTGTGTTTTATTTACCTCTTTATTTTAATTTTATTTATTTATATTTATTATTATTCATTTGTTTATCATTAATGGTTCCAGGGTGTCCAGTTAATCGATACGCCTATTTTATTTTGACAGGCCTAGTTTATTTAGATATGCCTACTTTCAGGAGTTCCCTTAGTTTAAAATTTAACCCTCCCTACCCTCATTTCAACCCCCTTCTCCACCCTTTACCCATAATTTAACCCCTCCCTCACCCCCCCCCCCTTAGTTCAACCCTCCCCCCCCTTATATTTCTGAATAATGGGTGAAGGCGGAGCAGCTGGTGTAAGGTGTTCAGAGATAATTAATGGGTGACATTATCTGTATGAGGCAGGAGGCGTCCCCAGTTCATCCCCATACTTACTGCCCCCATGCATTTTCTCACCTTAATAGGGAGGAAGGTGTGGGAATGGGTGGGAAATGGGGGTGGGGGGGATTGGAAGGGTGAATGGGGATTATATAGGTAGGGGATGGCGAGTCTTGGGGTGGGGAATGGGGAAATTGGGAGTCTTGGGAGTTTAATTGAGGAATGTCAGGTATGTGGGGGTAGGAAATGGGGAATATGGGTAGATGACTGTAGATTGAATAATACTACAAAATCGTCGGTAATATTCTGTATTCTCCTATTGGTCGATTGATTCTGTAATATCTCCTCTTCAGCCAATAGAAATCTCGGATATTTCCTCACAGTTCCGACCTTTAGGCTGTAAAACTTTTCCTAGAATGAGTTTCGATATTTCATGAGTCATAAAGATGGTGGTGGTGGTGGGGATGTCTCTGTGTGTGTGTGTTTGTGTGTGTGTGTGTGTGTTTGTGTGTGTGTGTGTCTATTTACATGGTCCAGTACACACACACACACCCACTTTTAACTCTAATTGTACAGTCCCCTTCACTTGTGCGTTTACAGGGGCTTGTCGTCATATAAACATTCCATAAATTAATAACCTTTGAGATAATTGTTTTAATATTGTTTTAATTTGATTCCACAAAATGTTTCCTATTGTGAGTTTATCTTCTGTCGGCTGTGAAGAAACACAAGGTTACCACACTGCACCAAGCATGACGAGCCCCCTGAAAACTCGCTAGTGAAGGGGACGGACTGTACACATCGCTAATTCTTATGAAGTTGTGAAGTTATTAGAGAAGTAATTGAAGTTTGTTGATGTGTTATTGCATGAGTTATTTTGTTATTTATCGTTATTTTGGGGGGTAAGTATTGTTCGGTAAAGATTTGAATATTACTCTTCAAATACTGGAATATTCAACCACAAAGACCGGAATATTACCCCCCCATAAAACCCGAAGTATCACTCCCCTTAAATCCAAAATAACCCCCCCCCCTCCAAAATACTCCTCCTCAAAGACCAGAATATGCCTCATCAACACACTCGCCCGTATACCTTTATAGTACCCACAAGAGGAAGATTCCCCAGGTAACTAATGGCTTGATACGAACTCACCATCAACACAAATATTCCTCAAACACTCCACCTCACTCCACTTCGCTCCTCCTCACTCGCTGATCAATATCCACACCGAATTATCCGGTTTAAAGTGAATGGATAATCTCTTCAAGGCTGGTCGATGGAAGTGTGTGTGTGTGTGTGTGTGTGTGTGTGTTATAAGTTTATTGGACCTCTGTTTGTATCTGTACCTGTGTTTGTGTTTACCTGTACTTGTACCTCTTTATATTCTTGTATCCATACCTGTAATATATCTACACCTGTAATTAAACCGGTCAACTGTCGCTATACCTTTAATTTATCTCCCCCCCCCCTCCCGCACACACACACACACCTGTATTTGTCATTTTATCTGTGCCTACTGTACCTGTGTCGTGTCATCAGGAGTACCATGAAATTAAACCTTTGTACCTATCACAACAAAGTCTCTCTCTCTCTCTCTCTCTCTCTCTCTCTCTCTCTCTCTCTCTCTCTCTCTCTCTCACTCAATAACATCACTCGGAGAAAACACAAAATATATCCCAATTCATTTTCCAAAATAGCCGACAGCGACGATTTTTATTAATATATATATATTTTTTTTACACAAGAAATGTAAATACACGAGAGCTGGACATTGTAAATTGTGTTTTACGTTTACAGCACACGTGTGGGGGAAGTGATTGTAAATTCGATAGGGATATTTTTGTTCAGTGTTGTTGACGTAAGTGTGAAATTCTGGAATCTCTCTGAAATGTTAGTGATGGGTAATGTTTATTTAATTTGTGTGGCCGAAAATATTCAACAAAATAGGAGTTTAAAATTTCGTCCATATTAGAAAAGATTTATATGATTTTATTTTTTGCAATTTGTCCTTCATATGTAAATTGATACATCCAGGAGAGGATATATACAGCATACATATGTGTACTGTATATATTATATAGACTATGTATATGTATTAGTACTGACTTATTAACATAGCATTTGTACAATTAATATTTGAGTTTATATCTCCTGATTATATGACGCATGTTAACGCTCTGTAACTTATAGAAGTACTGTAACACATATAGAGGCACTGTGACACATGTTAACACACTGTAACACATAATAAAGGCACTGTAACTCACCGTAACACATATATAGGCACTGTAACACATATAGAGGCACTGTAATACACATAAACGCACTGTAACACATATAGAGGCACTGTAACACATATAGAGGCACTGTAACCCACATTAACACACTGTAACACATAATAAAGGCACTGAAACTCACCGTAACACATATATAGGCACTGTAACACATATAGAGGCACTGTAACACACATTAACACATATAGAGGCACTGTAACACACATTAACACACTGTAACACATATAGAAGCTCTGTAACACACATTAACACACTGTAACACATATAAAGGCACTGTAACACACATTAACACACTGTAACACATATAGAGGCAGTGTAACAAACATTACCACACTGTAGCACATATAGAGGCACTGTAACACATATAGAGGCACTGTAACACATATAGAGGCACTGTAACACACATTAACACACTGTAACACATAATAAAGGCACTGTAGCACATCGTAACACATATATAGGCACTGTAACACATATAGAGGCACTGTAACACACATTAACACACTGTAACACATATAGAGGCACTGTAACACACATTAACACTGTAACACATATAGAAGCTCTGTAACACACATTAACACACTGTAACACATAATAAAGGCACTGAAACTCACCGTAGCACATATATAGGCACTGTAACACATATAGAGGCACTGTAACACACATTAACACACTGTAACACATATAGAGGCACTGTAACACATATAGAGGCACTGTAACACACATTAACACATCTGTAATACATAATAAAGGCACTGTAGCACACCGTAACACATAGAGACACTGTAACACACATTAACACACTGTAACGCATATAGAGGCACTGTAACCCATATTAACACACTGTAACACATATAGAGGCACTGTAACATATAGAGGGCATCATACCAGGTGTAGTAACGGCGTGTGTTGTGTTACAGTGACGAGGTTGGTAGGAAGCGACCCTGTGGAGTTTGGCAAGTCACAATACGTCCTGCACCTCCCGGAGAACAGCGCCCCACGCCTTCTGCTGCACCTTACTGCCCGAGTCCAGCCTCCAGGTAGGTACTGTCGTGGTTACTGCCTGAGTCCAGCCCTCAGGTAGGTACTAGTGCGACTCGTCAGTAATGGCTAGTGCGACTTGTGAACAGGGCTGTGCCCTTCTGAGGGCCAAGGAAGATACCCTGAAATTAAAAGAAGAGATAGCGAGGACGAAGGAAGAAACGAGACAAGGGAAGCAGGTGAATGACGAAAACTCAAGAGAATGGAAGGTTGTAAGGAGAGGGACGACCAAACTGGTGGTGAGAAAAGACGCCAAGGAAATGACAACAACAGCTAAATGTACCAACTCTTTCAGTACTTTGATAGACGAATTGGACGTTAGTATAGTCAGGGACAAGGCTGACAAGGGAGGTAAGAAAATTTTGATTGTTGGCGACTTGCAGGTACGGTACATGGACAGAGCTTTTTGCGGAAAAGATAAACATAGAATGAGGGTGTGTTTACCAGGAGATGGGGTGGGGTATATAGTTGACAGGATGGACAATATCTTGTCTGGTAATGGGAACAAACCCATTATCTGCTTCAGTGCAGGAGGCAATGATATTGGCCGGTGTAGGAGTGAGGAGCTTCTTGATAAGTTCAAGACAGCTATAGAACGTGTTAGGTCTAGGGGAGGGATCCCTATCATATGTGGTGTCCTGCCGAGAAGGAGAGTTGGCAATGAATGGTTGTCAAGGGCCGTTGGTGTCAACGGCCGTCTTGACAGATTTTGCAAGTCAATATCAGTCCCATTCATTGACAACTGGGACAACTTCTACAGCAGAAGGGACCTTTATGCTAGGGATGGGGTGCACCTGTCTAGGGATGGAGTGGCTACCCTGGCTGGGACTCTCGAAAAGGCAGTCCAAAAGATGTCGAAGTCTTTAAACTGCTAGGGGAACATGTGAGCACGAGGGTGGAGGAGACTGCAGTGGGAGCGGGTAAACAAAGTGAAAGGCTACAGGGAAATAGTGTTAGGAATGACGACAAAACTAAATTAGACAGCGAGTTAAAACCTAAACGCGGCAAAGGGAGGACTCAGAACACGACTAACTTAAATGTCTACTACGCCAACAGTAGAAGTATGAGAAACAAAATGGATGATATTAGGGCCTTGGTATGTACCGAAAAAATCGATATAATAGCATTCACTGAAACATGGATCAACCTAGACTCACGTGAGTTACCTGTCGAATACCAAATTGCAGGTTACAAATTATTCCATACCATAGGCAGATTAGGAAAGGAGGCGGAGTAGCAATCTATGTCAGGGATAATCTGAAGTGTGAAATAAATAAGGAAATAAAAACTGAGCGGAATACAGAGACAATTTGGATAGAATTAATCGACGGTAGGAAAAATTAATCACAGGAGCAATATATAGACCTACCAATCTTGATAGCGTCAATGAGCGACATATCTGGGATGAAATGCGCAGGGCTTCCATACACAACAAAGTCTGTATAGTAGGCGACTTTAACCTTGGCCAAATAGATTGGACTGACCTTACGGGTAACTCAGAATCAGAGGATTTTCTCGAGACGATCCAGGACTGTTTCCTAAGTCAACATATAACCGAACCCACATGGGGTAATAATATACTCGATTTAGTTCTGTCAAACAGAGAAAACCTCATTAGCAATGTCGAGGTAGGGAACGAACTTGCAAACAGCGATCACAAAGAAATTAGATTCCAGTTAGATTTTCAGGGCAGACGTAAGGAAAATTCCACTAAAGTACCAGATTTCAGAAGGGCAAACTTTGACAGTTTAAAGAGGCAGCTGAGAGAGGGGGTGTCGCGCTTGGCCTTGAACCTGACAGATGACACCGACCTGATAACGAGATCTGAGATTGCCGAGTTCCACGACAATTTAAATAATGAGTTACTTAATGCACAAAGGCAGAACATACCATACAAAAAACTCAGATCAGACAACAATGACCCTAAATGGATAAATAATTATTTAATGAACATCATTGGTCAAAGGAAGGCTATAGGTAGAAGGATAAAGCGTGGCGAAATTTACCTCCGGGATTATTATGAGGTATTGGCGAGTCGGGTTAAAACCTAGATAAGGAAAGGCAAGAGGAATAATGAGGTAAGGATAGCAAGGGAGGCAAAGACAAACCCCCAAGGATTCTACCAAATGTATCAAACTAAAACACGAGAAAAGATTGGACCAATACGGTCAGACTCCGGCGAGCTCACTGATAACGACGGAGAAATGAGCAATAATTTGAATAAAAATTTTTCAATAGTTTTCACCACCGAAAATTTAAACATGATACCCGAGGCACCGACTCTATTCAGAGATAGTGAAGAAAACAAATTAAGCGAGATAGTAGTGACTAGTAACGATGTTAGTAAGCAAATAGACAAACTAAAGCCTAATAAGTCACCTGGTCCCGATGAGATATTTGCCAGAGTATTAAAGGAATGTAAGGAAGAGCTTAGTATGCCCTTAGCAAAGTTGTTTAACATGTCCTTAAAAACAGGTGTAGTACCAGAATCCTGGAGGATAGCGAATGTAATACCGATTTTCAAGAAGGGGGATAGATCACTATCCTCTAACTACCGCCCAATGAGTCTAACATCAATAGTAGGCAAATTACTGGAAGCAATCATTTCAAACTCTATTCGAAATCACCTGGAGAAGCACCGATTGATCAATGATTCCCGGCATGGCTTCACAAGCGGACGTTCATGTCTAACTAATCTATTAACATTCTTTTCATCAGTTTTCGAATCGGTGGACGAGGGGCACAATTATGATGTGGTGTATCTCGACTTAAGCAAAGCCTTCGACAGAATCTCCCACGAAAGACTAATTAGAAAGGTAGAAGCACATGGCATCAAAGGTAACATCCTTAAATGGATTAGGGCGTGGTTACAGGACAGGAAACAGCGAGTGAGCATTAATGGCACTAAGTCCCATTGGAGCAACGTCACAAGTGGAGTTCCCCAAGGGTCAGTACTTGGACCATTATTATTTATTATATACATAAACGACATAGATATCGGCATAGACAGCAACATAAGTAAATTTGCTGATGACACTAAAATAAGACGTGTTATTAAATCTGACGAGGACTCCGCAAAACTTCTTGAAGATCTAAACAAATTTTTCGAATGGTCGGAAAAATGGCAGATGAAATTCAACGTGGACAAATGTAAAGTACTCAGTATAGGAGATGTAAACAGGGAAACCAGTTACCAGATGAATAACGATGCCATAGAGAAATCCGACTGCAAGAGAGATTTAGGAGTAATGATAAGTAGGAACCTTAAGCCAAGTAAACAATGTGTTTTTGCTCGTAACAAGGCTAATAAAGTACTTGGGTTCATACAAAGGAGTGTTAGTTACAAGACTAGCGAGGTCATCCTAAAACTGTATCTTGAATTTGTGAGACCACACCTGGATTACGCAGTTCAGTTCTGGTCACCGTATTACAGAATGGATATAGAATCCTTGGAAAGAATTCAGAGGAGAATGACAAGACTAATCCCGGGCATTAGGAACCTTGAGTATAGAGACAGGTTAAAGCATCTTAATTTGCACTCCCTCGAGAGTCGTAGAGCGAGGGGCGACCTGATAGAGGTGTATAAATGGTAGTCAGGGCTAAACAAAGGGGACATACAAAGGTACTCAAACTATCCAACCAGGAGCGAACTCGTAACAATGGTTTTAAATTAGACAAATTTAGATTTAGGCGTGAAATAGGTAAACACTGGTTTGGAAACAGAGTAGTGGATGAATGGAACAAGTTACCAAATATCATCATTAATTCGAATACGCTGAATAGCTTCAAACATAGGTTGGATGCTTATATGAGCAATAGGGGTTGGGTGTAAACGGGACTGCCCAGTATGGGCCAATAGGCCCGCTGCAGTTTCCTCCATTCTTATGTTCTTTTATTTTACGGGAATTAGCCCACCCGGGCACAGGTCAAACGACCCACAACGGAGCCTGGGGGGCGAAAAAAAAAAGAACGGAAAGAAATTGTAGATATAGGAAAAAAGGTTATACTGTATTAATCTACACCACGAAGATGCCGGAAAACCAGCTTTTTAAAGTGAGACAGATTGTAAGAGCATGAAAACACAGAAGAAGGCAGAGCATTCCACAGTTTGGCTGTGTGAGGAAAGAAGGAGGTACTATAACGTGTTATTCTCGTGTGACCGACATCCACGGAGAAACGGTGGGCACCGCGGGCAAGACGTGTGTTACGAACCCACGGCCTTGCCGGCGGTACACAGGATGCCAAATCCACTGAACATTGCCCGTTAAAGTACCTGTAAAAGAGAGAGAGTGAAGCAACATTGCGGCGAAGAGAAAGGGAAGAGAGATTGTCGACTAAAGGAGGAGAGTTAATAAGACGAAATGCCTTTGATTCCACCCTATCTAGCAGTTGGACAGAAGAAGAGCCACCCCAGATATGAGAGCAGTACTCCAAGTTAGGACGAATGAATCCCTTATATACTTGGAGCAACTGCTCAGGAGTGAAGTAGCTGCAGCATCTGTACAGCATTCCCAACTTTCGGGAGGCAGCTTAAGCTATACTAAGGATGTGTGATTTCCAGGACATATTGGAGGAAATGGTGAGGCCTAACATATTTATTTCAGAATTTGGGAGGATGATAGCGTCCTGAAATGTAATTGGTGGGAGATCGTCTAATTTACAATGTGTAATTGGTAAATATTGAGTTTTATTACTATTGAACTTAACCAAGTTTGTATCTCCCCATTCAGAGATGCTGCACAGATCCGCGTTGATAGAAGTAATGATATCAGTTCTAGAAACAGATCTAGTTTGAGAGTTAGGAGGAAGGGGAAAATGTGAGGAAGAGTGAAGAGTAGAATCATCGGCGCAAGAATGGATAGAATTAGTTGTAGTGTGAAGTAAATCAATGATAAAAAGAAGGAAGAGAGTTGGTGAAAGAACAGAACCCTGTGGGACGCCACTATTGGTAGAGAAAGAGCGAGAAATCGATCCCTCGACAACAACTGCCATGGATCGTTTCTCAAAGAAGCTAGAGATGAGAGAACAAAGTGGGGAAGAGAAGCCAAAAGAGGGAAGTTTAGATAGCCAAGACTTGTGCCATACCCTGTCAAATGCTTTGGAGATGTCGAGAGCCACAACAAAGGTTTCCCCATAATCCCTAAGAGAGGATGACCAAAGGTGGGTGCAATAGGAGAGCAGATCACCAGTAGATCTCGACTGGCGAAAGCCATACTGGTGATCCGACAAAAGAGAAAGGCGTTCAAGGTGATGGAGAAAATGGGAGTTCAAGATAGTTTCGAAAATCTTAGAGAGGGATGAAGTTAGGGCAATGGGGCGATAGTTAGAGGGATTAGAATGGTCACCCTTCTTCGGGATGGCTGAACCAAGTCATGCTTCCAAGAAGAAGGAAAAGTTTGGGTTTTGAGGCAAAGGCGAAAGAGGCGAGCAAGCACAGGGGCCAGGGCTTCAGCACACTCCCTCAGAACACGAGGGGGTATTCCGTCCGGTCCATGCTCCTTACTCACATCCAACCTGGATAACACACCGGCAACCCTGCGAGTGGAGATTATAGGAAAGTGCATAGATTCAGTAGCAGGTGCAGGGGTAGGAGGGATAGAGTGGAAATCGTCTAAGGTGGAATGAGAGGAGAATAAGGTGCCAAAGAGGTTGGCCTTGTCAGGGGGAGAGTTGGCTTTAGAGTTATTGGGACGGAAGAGGGGAGGAAAAGAAGGCGTGCAGAAGTTGTTACAGATGTTTTTAGTTAAGGACCAGAAGAATATACTAGAGGAAAAATTAGTCAGGACAGCGGTCTTTCTTTTAATAAAATTCCGCTTGGCCCTACGAAGAATAGCTTTGCAACGATTACTAGAAGTAATGAAAGAGGTATGGGTAATAGGAGAAGGATATAGTTTCATAGCTCGATATGCCCAATCTTTCACCCTGCAAGCAAGAGAGCAGGAGCGATCAAACCATGATTGTAATGTGAAAGTTTTGATAGAAGATGGGATAAATGCACTCATACCGCCCTGTATAACCCCAGCAATGCTGTCAGCACATACTGAGGCATCCCGAGTGGAAAAGCAACATTCATCCCAGGGAAAGTCGGTGAAGAATTCTCGCAAGGATTGCCAGCTTACCCTCCGATAGTGCCATAGTTGACGTTTAGAGGGGGGTGGGGGAGGTGGTCGTGCCCAGTTTGATTTAATAGAAATAAGGTTGTGATCAGAAGACCCTAAGGGGGCAGAAATTGAGTATGAATAGTGTGAGGGGTTAGAGGTAAAACAAAGATCAAGAATGTTAGCAAGTTGATCGTGTCGATCAGGAACGCGTGTAGGGTGTTTGATTATTTGTTCCAAATCATTA
>CAUDMG010002459.1:1876562-1891562 GCA_958450375.1 Homarus gammarus
TTCTCTTCCTCTCCTCTCCTCTTCCCTCTTCTTCTCCTCTCTCCTCCTTCTCCTCTTCTTCTTCCTCTCTCCCTCCTCTCTCCTTCTTCCTCTTCTCCTCTCTCCTCCTCTCCCTCTTCTCTTCCTCTCTCCTCCTCTCCCTTTCTCTTCCTCTCTCTCCTTCTCTCTCTCCTTTCTTCTTCCTCTCTCCCTCCTCTCCTTTCTCTTCCCTCTCTCCTCCTCTCCTCTTTCTTCTTCCTCTCCCTCCTCTCTCCTCTTCTTCTCCTTCTCCCTCTCCTCTTCCTCTTCTTCTTCCCTCTCTCCTCCTCTCCCTTCTCTTCCTCTCTCCTCTCCTCTCCCTTCTCTTCCTCTCCTCTCCCTCCTCTCTTCTCTTCTCCTCTCTCCTTCCTCTCCCTTTCTCTCCTCTCCTCTCCTCTCCTCTTCTCTTCCTCTCTCCCTCCTCTCTCCTCTCTCTTCTCCTCTCTCCTCTCCTCTCCTCTTTCTTCCTCCCTCTCCTCTCCTCTCTCCTCTTCTCTCCCTCTCCCTCTCCTCTCCCTTTCTTCTTCCTCTCTCCCCTCTCTCCTCTCTTCTTCTTCCCTCTCCTCCTCTCTCCTCTTCTCTTCCTCTCTCTCCTCCTCTTCCCTTTCTTCTTCCCTCTCTCCTCTCCTCTCCCTTTCTCTCTTCCTCTCTCTCCTCCTCTCCTCTTCTTCTTCCCTCTTCTCCTCTCTCTCCTCTTCCTTCTTCCTCTCTCCTCCTCTCTCTTTCCTCTTCCTCTCCTCTCTCCTCTCCTCTTCTCCTCTTCCTCTCTCTCCCTCCTCTCTCCTTCCTCTCCTCTCTCTCCTCTCCTCTTCTCTTTCTCTCTCCTCTCTCCTTCCTCTCTCCTTCTTCTTCCTCTCTCTCCCTCCTCTCCCTTTCTCTTCCTCTCCTCCTCCTCTCTCCTCTTCTCTCTCCTCTCTCCCTCCTCTCCTCTTCTTCTTCCTCTTCACCTCCTCTCCCTTTCTCTTCCTCTCTCTCCTCTCTCCCTCTTCCTCTTCCCTCTCTCCCTCCTCTCCTTCTTCTTCCCTCTCTCCCTCCTCTCCTCTCTTCTCTCTCCTCCTCTCTCCTTTCTCTTCCTCTCTCCTCTCTCTCCCTCTTCTCTCCTCTCTCCTCCTCTCCCTTTCTTCTTCCTCTCTCTCCTCTCTCCTTTCTTCTTCCCTCTCCTCCTCCTCTCTCCTTTCTCTTCCCTCCTCTCTCCTCTCTCCTTTCTCTTCCTCTCTCCTCCTCTCTCCCTCTTCTCTTCCCTCTCCTCTCCTCTCCTCTTTCTCTTCCTCTCTCCCTCCTCTCCCTTTCTTCTTCCTCTCTCCCTCCTCTCCCTCTTCTCTTCCTCTCTCCTCCTCTCTCCTCTTCTCTCCTCTCTCCCTCCTCTCCTCTTCTCTCTTCCCTCTCTCCTCCTCTCCCTGTTCCTCTTCCTCTCTCTCCTCCTCTCTCCTCTTCTCTCTTCCTCTCCTCCTCCTCTCTCCTTTCTCTTCCCTCTCCTCTCCTCTCTCCTTTCTCTCTTCCTCTCTCCCTCCTCTCCTTTCCTCTTCCCTCTCTCTCCTCCTCTCCCTTTCTTCTTCCTCTCCTCCTCCTCTCTCCTTTCTCTTCCTCTCTCCTTCCTCTCCTTCTTCTCCTCTCTCTCCTCCTCTCCCTCTTCTTCTTCTCCTCTCTCCCTCCTCTCCCTTTCTCTTCCTCTCTTCCCTCCTCTCCTCTTCTCTCTTCCCTCTCTCCTCCTCTCCCTTTCTCTCTTCCCTCTTCCTCCTCTCTCCTTTCTCTTCTCCTCTCCTCTCCCTCTCTTCTCTCCCTCTCTCCCTCCTCTCCCTCTTCTTCTTCCTCTCCTCCTCCTCTCTCCTTTCCTCTTCCCTCTCTCTCTCCTCTCCCTGTTCTTCTTCCCTCTCTCCCTCCTCTCTCCTTTCTCTTCCCTCTCTTCCTCCTCTCCTCTTTCTTCTCCTCTCTCTCTCCTCTCTCCTCTTCTCTTCCTCTCCTCTCCTCTCCCTTTCTCTTCCTCTCTCCCTCCTCTCCCTTTCTTCTTCCTCTCTCCTCTCCTCTCTCCTCTTCTTCTCTCCCTCTCCCTCCTCTCCTCTCCCCTCTCTTCCCTCTCTCCTCCTCTCCTCTTCTCTTCCTCTCCTCTCCTCTCCTCTTCTTTCTTCCTCTCCTCCTCCTCTCCCTTCTTCTCTCCTCTCCTCCTCTCTCCCTTTCTTCTTCCTCTCTCCCTCCTCTCCCTTTCTCTCCCTCTCTCCTCCTCTCCCTTTCCTCTTCCTCTCCCTCCTCTCCCTTCTCTTCTTCCTCTCTCCTCCTCTCTCCTTTCTCTTCCCTCTCCTCCTCCTCTCCCTTCTCTTCTTCCTCTCTCCCTCCTCTCCCTTTCTCTCTTCCTCTCTCCTCCTCTCTCCTCTTCTCTTCTCCTCTCCCTCCTCTCCTCTTCTTCTTCCTCTCTCCCCTCCTCTCCTTCTTCTCTTCCCTCTCTCCTCCTCTCCCTTTCTCTCTTCTCCTCTCCCCTCCTCTCCTTTCTCTTCCCTCTCTCCTCCTCTCCCTTTCTCTTCCCTCTCTCCTCCTCTCCCTTTCTCTTCCCTCTCTCCCTCCTCTCCCTTTCTCTCTTCCTCTCTCCTCCTCTCCCTCTCTCTTCTCCTCTCTCCCTCTCTCCTCTTCTTCTCCCTCTCCTCTCCTCTTCCTCTCTTCTTCCTCTCCTCTCCTCTCCCTTTCTTCTTCCCTCTCTCCTCCTCTCTCCTTTCCTCTTCCCTCTCTCCTCCTCTCTCCTTTCTCTTCTCTCTCCCTCCTCTCCCTCTTCTTCTCCCTCTCTCCTCCTCTCCCTTTCTCTCTTCCCTCTCTCCTCCTCTCCCTTTCCTTCTTCCTCTCTCCTCCTCTCTCCTCTTCTTCCTCTCTCCTCTCCTCTCCTTTCTCCTCTCTCTCCTCTCTCCTTCTCTCTTCCTCTTCCTCTCCCTCTCTCTCCCCTTTCCTCCTCCCTCTCTCCCTCCTCTCCCTTTCTTCTTCCCTCTCCTCTCCTCTCCCTTTCTCTTCTCCTCTCTCCCTCCTCTCCTTTCTCTTCCCTCTCCTCCTCCTCTCCCTTTCTCTTCCTCTCCTCTCCTCTCCTTTCTTCTTCCCTCTCCTCTCCTCTCCCTTCCTCCTCTTCCCTCTCTCTCCTCTCCCTTTCTTCTTCTCCTCTCTCCTCCTCTCTCCTCTTCTCTCTTCCTCTCTCTCCTCTCCTCTCCCTCTTCCTTCTTCCTCTCTCCTCCTCTCTCCTTTCTTCTTCCTCTCCCTCCTCTCTCTTCTCCTCTTCCTCTTCCTCCTCTCCTCTTCTCTCCTCTCTCCTCTCTCCTTTCTCTTCCTCTCTCTCCTCCTCTCCCTTTCTCTCTTCCCTCTCTCCTCCTCTCTCCTTTCTCTTCCCTCTCCTCTCTCCTCTCCTTTCTTCTTCCTCTCTCCCTCCTCTCCCTCTTCTCTTCCCTCTCCTCTCCTCTCCCTTCTCCTCTTCCCTCTCTCCTCCTCTCCTTCTCTCTTCCCTCTCCTCCTCCTCTCCTCTCTTCTCTCTCTTCTCCTCTCTCTCCTCCTCTCCCTTTCTTCTTCCCTCTCCCCTCCTCTCCCTGTTCCTCTTCCCTCTCCTCCTCCTCTCCCTTTTCTTCTTCTCCTCTCTCCCTCCTCTCCTCTTCTTCTTCCTCTCCTCCTCCTCTCCTTTCTCTCTTCCCTCTCTCCCTCCTCTCCTCTCTTCCTCTTCCTCTCCTCTTCTCCTCTCCCTCTTCTCTCTTCCCTCTCCTCCTCCTCTCCCTCTTCTCTTCCCTCTCTCCTCCTCTCCTCTTCTCTTCCTCTCCTCTCTCCTTTCTTCTTCCTCTCTCCTCCTCTCCTTTCTCTTCCCTCTCTCCTCCTCTCCTTTCTCTCTTCCTCTCTCCTCCTCTCCCTCTTCTCTTCCCTCTCCTCCTCCTCTCCTCTTCTCCTCTCTCCCTCTCTCCTCCTCTCTCCTTTCTTCTCCTCTCTCCCTCCTCTCCCTTTCTTCTTCCCTCTCTCCTCCTCTCCCTCTTCTTCTCCTCTCTCCTCCTCCTCTCCCTCTTCTTCTTCCCTCTCACCCTCCTCTCCCTCTTCTTCTTCCCTCTCACCCTCCTCTCCCTGTTCCTCTTCCCTCTCATCCTCCTCTCCCTGTTCTTCTTCCCTCTCACCCTCCTCTCTCCTCTCTTCCTCTTCCTCTCTCTCCTCCTCTCCCTGTTCTCTCTTCCTCTCTCCTCCTCTCCCTTCTCTTCCTCTCCTCCTCCTCTCCCTTTCCTCTTCCTCTCCCCACCTCTCCTCCTCTTCCTCTCTCCTCCTCTCCCTTTCTCTCTTCCCTCTCCCCTCCTCTCTCTCTTCTCTTCTCCTCTCCCCTCCTCTCCCTTTCTTCTTCCCTCTCCCCTCCTCTCCCTCTTCCTTCTTCCCTCTCCTCCTCCTCTCCCTTCTCTCTTCCCTCTCCTCCTCCTCTCCCTTTCTTCTTCCCTCTCTCCCTCCTCTCCCTCTTCTCTCTTCCCTCTCTCCTCCTCTCCTCTTCTCTTCCTCTCTCCCTCCTCTCCCTTTCTCTTCCCTCTCATCCTCCTCTCCCTGTTCTTCTTCCCTCTCACCCTCCTCTCCCTGTTCTTCTTCCCTCTCACCCTCCTCTCCCTGTTCTTCTTCCCTCTCATCCTCCTCTCCCTGTTCTTCTTCCCTCTCACCCTCCTCTCCCTGTTCTTCTTCCCTCTCATCCTCCTCTCCCTGTTCTCTTCTCCTCTCTCCTCCTCTCCTTTCCTCTTCCCTCTCATCCTCCTCTCCCTGTTCTTCTTCCCTCTCATCCTCCTCTCCCTGTTCTTCTTCCCTCTCATCCTCCTCTCCCTGTTCTTCTTCCCTCTCACCCTCCTCTCCCTGTTCTTCTTCCCTCTCTCCCTCCTCTCCCTCTTCTCTTCTCTCTCTCCTCCTCTCCTCTTCTCTCCCTCTCTCCCTCCTCTCCCTTTCTTCTCCTCTCTCCTCCTCTCCCTTCTTCTTCCCTCTCTCCTCCTCTCCTTCTCTTCTCCTCTCTCTCCTCCTCTCCTCTTTCTCTTCCCTCTCTCCTCCTCTCCCTTTCTTCTTCCCTCTCCCCTCCTCTCCTCTCTTCTTCTTCCTCTCTCCTCCTCTCCTCTTCTCTTCCCTCTCTCCTCCTCTCCTCTTCTCTCCCTCTCTCCTCCTCTCCTTTCTCTCTTCCTCTCTCCTCCTCTCCCTTTCTTCTTCCCTCTCCCCTCCTCTCCCTTTCTTCTTCCCTCTCTCCTCCTCTCCTGTTCTTCTTCCTCTCTCTCCTCCTCTCCCTTTCTCTTCCCTCTCTCCTCCTCTCCTTTCTTCTTCCTCTCTCCTCTCTTCTCTCCCTCTCCTCTCTCCTTCTCTTCTCCCTCTCCCCTCCTCTCCCTGTTCTCTCTTCCTCTCTCTCCTCCTCTCCCTTTCTTCTTCCTCTCCTCCTCCTCTCCTTCTCTTCTTCCCTCTCTCCTCCTCTCCCTTCTCTTCTTCCCTCTCTCCTCCTCTCCCTTTCTTCTTCCCTCTCCCCTCCTCTCCCTCTTCTCTTCTCCTCTCTCCTCCTCTCCTCTTCTTCTTCCCTCTCTCCTCCTCTCCCTTTCTCTCTTCCTCTCTCCCTCTCTCTCCCTCTTCTTCTTCCTCTCTCCTCCTCTCCCTTTCTTCTTCCCTCTCCCCTCCTCTCCCTTCTCTCTTCCCTCTCTCCTCCTCTCCCTTTCTTCTCCCTCTCTCCTCCTCTCCTTTCTTCTCTCCTCTCTCCTCCTCTCCTTTCTTCTTCCTCTCATCCTCCTCTCCCTGTTCTTCTTCCCTCTCACCCTCCTCTCCCTGTTCTTCTTCCCTCTCATCCTCCTCTCCCTGTTCTTCTTCCCTCTCACCCTCCTCTCCCTGTTCCTCTTCCCTCTCCTCCTCCTCCTCTTTCTGTATATTTCTTCCTTCTCCTCTTCCTCGACCTTCAGTAATCCTTTAAGTCTCCCCTCTTACCCTCCCTCCCCCCTCTTTCTCTCCCCCCCTCTTACCCTCCCTCCCCCCCATCTTACCCTCCCTCCCTCCCCCCATCTTACCCTCCCCCCTCTTACCCTCCCCTCCCCCCTCTTACCCTCCCTCCCCTCCCCCCCTCTTACCCTCCCTCCCCTCCCCCCTCTTACCCTCCCCTCCCCCTTCTTACCCTCCCTCCCCCCTCTTTCCCTCCCCCCTCTTACCCTCCCTCCCCCCATCTTACCCTCCCTCCCTCTCCCCTCTTACCCTCCCCCCTCTTACCCTCCCCTCCCCCCCTCTTACCCTCCCTCCTCCCCTCTTACCCTCCCTCCCCCCCTCTTACCCTCCCTCTCCTCCCCCCCTCTTACCCTCCCTCCCTCCTTCCCTCCCTCCCTCCCTATGACAAACAAATATATAAATGAGCTCTTTAATATCCCCGCAGGTAAGCCCTCATTACTAACCGCCAGGTGTATGGACGAAATTGTATGGGATGAAAATTGCATCGGACGAAAGATCTATCGGACGAAAACTGTATCGGAAGAAATTGTATTGGACGAAATTATATCGGACGAAAATTGCATCAAATTATATTGGACGAAAATTGTATCGGACGAAAATTCTATTGGACGAAAAGTCTATCAGACGAAAATTTCATCGGACGAAAATTCTATCGGACGAAATTTTATCAGATCTAAAATTCTATCGGACGACATTTTAACTAGGACTCCAACCTCTCCTAACTTAAACTGACCTTGCTCTCCTTCTCTCCTACAGGATCCCCATTGGAGTTCAGGATTACGGCAGGAAATGAGGCAGGACTCTTTTCTTTGGTTCCTGCCAGTGGTCGTCTTCACCTCCTACGACCACTGGACTACGAGAAACAACAGCGAGTGAGTTGATCTCTGTTGATGTGGTACAAGCATAGGCACAGGTGTAGGATAGGCACAGGTAAAGACAGGTATAATTGCAGGTGTACAAGTAGTGACGCAGGTACAGGTACAGATAGAGAGATAAAATGAGATATGAAAAGACAGAAAGACAGATAGACAGATACAAACAGACAGAGACCCAACCATGTGGACCTGCTAACCTCCCTCCTCCCTCCCTCCCTGCCTGCCTGCCTACCTGAGCGTCCCATACAATATTCACACCACCGCCAGAAGTCAGGTTATTTCTCAGCCCACCAACACCAAACTCTCTCAAAACATCGTCTGTGGAATTCTCTCCCTCGTAAGAGACGTGAGAACCTCCTACCATTTGACTAGTGAAATAAAAGACAAAAATAGTAAAACAAAAACAAATATATTCAACAAAAACAAAAATATTAAACAAAAAATATTAAAGAAAAAAATATTAAACAAAAACGTAAAATTAAAACAAAAACAAAAATATTTCAACAAAAACAAAAATATTAAACAAAAACAAAAATATTAAACAAAAACTATTAAAGAAAAATAAAGAAAAACGTAAAATATTATAACAAAAACAAATATATTCAAACAAAGAGGGAAAAAATTATTAAGGGAAAAAATCTTCACATAGTTCTTGGATGTTGATGACGTCATGGGAGGTAAAAGGGAATTGTTTGTTTATGTAAAATTTTATGTATGAATTTTGTTTTTTTGTTTTTGTCATTTTACTTAAGGATATTAAATAAGAATAAACTAAACTAGGGAAAATTAAAAACTATGAAAAATAAAAAAAATACTCGGGAAAAACTAAAAAAATACTAGGGAAAAAACAAAACACAAGGGGGAAAAAACAGGGAAAACTAAGGAAAAAACTTAAAATCACCATGAAAACACAAAACTTCCATCTAGTCCCGGTTTAGAATGGAAGATTGGCTGCGTACGTTCACTACATGACAGTATTAGAAAATTAAACCCGATTCCCTGGTAGGTTTTTCTCCCCTGTTTTATCGCGCTCATATACACTCGCTTGTTCCTGTGTTAAATTAAAACATATATTGGGTGTTTTATTGCGGTGACATACACTCGCGTATTACTGTTTTAGAGAGAGAGAGAGAGAGAGAGAGTGAGAGAGAAATGTAGAGAGATATGGCGGTAAAGTGAGTGAGAGAGAAAGAAAGAAAGAGAGAGAGAAAGAGAGAGGGAGTACGAGAAATGGGGAAAAGTAGAACAAACAGACATAGAGAGAAAGAATGATAAAGAAGAGAGAGAAAAAGAGAAAGAATGAAAAAGAAAGAAACAGACAGACAGACAGCAATACCATCACTGTCTACCCGTATCATATAACTATTGAGATACCTTACAAAACACCTGTCCCACACACCTGTGATATCCGCTTTCATTTTACCTCGTCGACAATATTCAGAATCCAATTACCTGTTGAATATCACAGGTACAGGTGAGTGATGAGTTACCGGAGTCATGTGGGATGGATATAGTGAGTTTGAGGTGGATATAGTGAGTTTGAGGTGGATATAGTGAGTTTGAGGTTGAGGTGGATATAGTGAGTTTGAGGTGGATATAGTGAGTTTGAGGTGGATATAGTGAGTTTGAGGTGGATATAGTGAGTTTGAGGTGGATATAGTGAGTTTGAGGTGGATATAGTGAGTTTGAGGTGGATATAGTGAGTTTGAGGTGGATATAGTGAGTTTGAGGTGGATATAGTGGGTTTGAGGTGGATATAGTGAGTTTGAGGTGGATATAGTGAGTTTGAGGTGGATATAGTGAGTTTGAGGTGGATATAGTGGGTTTGAGGTGGATATAGTGGGTTTGAGGTGGATATTGATGAGTATTGGATAAATTTGGTATACTGAGAGGGATATGAATACATACATACATACATACTGTACATATATACATACATACATACATACACCAGACAGACAGACACACGTACAGAGAGACATCAAATCAAACTTTCATTACCCAAGTTATAATGTGCACCTCTCTCTCTCTCTCTCTCTCTCTCTCTCTCTCTCTCTCTCTCCGGTAAGCTGAGTGTCTTGCTGGCTAGTTATGGCTGAGTGATAATTAGGGGGAGGGGGGGATACCGTTTTGTGTGTGTGTGTGTGTGTGTGTGTACGGACTAAAAGGAAACTCAGGAATTAAATGTTTAAGTATAATGTTTGGCGTTGGATCTCTCTCTCTCTCTCTCTCTCTCTCTCTCTCTCTCTCTCTTCAACCTTTGCCTCACCCTTTCACATACAGATATAGACAGACAGACAGGTTCAAACAAACAGACAGACAGACAGACAGACTGACAGGCCCAAACAAACAGACCTACAGACAGAGAGACAGACCCAAGCTATCTTACTGTAATCCTTGAGGCCTTACTGGGAGAAGCTGTGGCCCTTGTCAACAGTGTCTTAGTGAGGGAGTGAAGGAGTGAGGGAAGGAGTGAGGGGGGTAGAAGGAGGGAGGGAAGGAGTGAGGGAGGGATAGAAGGAGGGAGGGAAGGAGTGAGGAGGGGGAGTGAAGGAGTGAGGGAAGGAGTGATGGGGGGAGTGAAGGAGTGAGGGAAGGAGTGAGGGAGGGAGTGAAGGAGTGAGGGAAGGAGTGAGGGAAGGAGTGAGGGGGGAGTGAAGGAGGGAGTGAAGGAGGGAGGGAAGGAGTGAGGGGGGAGTGAAGGAGTGAGGGAAGGAGTGGGGGAGGGATAGAAGGAGGGAGGGAAGGAGTGAGGGGGGATAGAAGGAGGGAGGGAAGGAGTGAGGGGGGAGTGAAGGAGGGAGGGAAGGAGTGAGGGGGGAGTGAAGGAGGGAGGGAAGGAGTGAGGGAGGGATAGAAGGAGGGAGGGAAGGAGTGAGGGAAGGTGTGAGGGAGGGTAGAAGGAGGGAGGGGAGGAGTGAGGGGGGCGGGAGTGAAGGAGGGAGGGAAGGAGTGAGGGAGGGATAGAAGGAGGGATAGAAGGAGGGAGGGAAGGAGTGAGGGGGGGTAGAAGGAGGGAGGGAAGGAGTGAGGGAGGGAGTGAAGGAGGGAGGGAAGGAGTGAGGGAGGGTAGAAGGAGGGAGGGAAGGAGTGAGGGAGGGAGTGAAGGAGGGAGGGAAGGAGTGAGGGGGGAGTGAAGGAGGGAGGGAAGGAGTGAGGGAAGGAGTGAAGGAGGGAGGGAAGGAGTGAGGGAGGAAGGGAAGGAGTGAGGGAGGGAGGGAAGGAGTGAGGGAGGGAGTGAAGGAGGGAGGGAAGGAGTGAGGGGGGAGTGAAGGAGGGAGGGAAGGAGTGAGGGGGGAGTGAAGGAGGGAGGGAAGGAGTGTGGGAGGGATTGAAGGAGGGAGGGAAGGAGTGAGGGGGGAGTGAAGGAGGGAGGGAAGGAGTGAGGGAGGGAGTGAAGGAGGGAGGGAAGGAGTGAGGGAGGGAGTGAAGGAGGGAGGGAAGGAGTGAGGGGGGAGTGAAGGAGTGAGGGAAGGAGTGATGGGGGGAGTGAAGGAGTGAGGGAAGGAGTGAGGGAGGGAGTGAAGGAGGGAGGGAAGGAGTGGAGGGGAGTGAAGGAGGAAGGGAAGGAGTGAGGGGGGGAGTGAAGGAGTGAGGGAAGGAGTGAGGGGGGGAGTGAAGGAGGGAGGGAAGAAGTGAGGGGGGGAGTGAAGGAGGGAGGGAAGGAGTGAGGGGGGAGTGAAGGAGGGAGGGAAGGAGTGAGGGGGAGTGAAGGAGGGAGGGAAGGAGTAAGGGAGGGAGTGAAGGAGGGAGGGAAGGAGTGAGGGGGGAGGGAAGGAGTGAGGGAAGGAGTGAGGGAGGGAGGGAAGGAGTGAGGGGGGAGTGAAGGAGGGAGGGAAGGAGTGAGGGGGAGTGAAGGAGGGAGGGAAGGAGTGAGGGAGGGATAGAAGGAGGGAGGGAAGGATGTGAGGGAGGGATAGAAGGAGGGAGAGAGGAAGAAGTGAGGGAGAGGAAGAAGGGAATGAGAGGAATGGAGGAGAAGGAAGGAAACAAGAAAGGAGGGAGGGAGGGTGGAAGAGTGGCTAAAGGAAAGTGAAGGAGAGAAGGAAGGGGAGAGAAGGAAGGTGTAATGGAGGGAGAAGGATGGGGAGGGAGAGAAATGGAGGGAAGGAGAGAAGAAAAAAAGGTCGGGGGGACGAAGGGAAAGAAGGCAACAAGTAAAGAGGGAGAGAAGTAAGGAAGGAAGGAAGGAGACAAGGATCTGTTAGAGCAGCTTACATCGTTAAGGTGTATCTTACCTCACTAATGGGCGATTTAGCTTTACGCTGTGTGGTTAGGTTAGGTTAGGTTAGGTTAGGGTGGAGAGGATAGGTTAAGAAGGAAGGAGGGGAGAGGGAGGGAGGGAAGGAGAGAAACGAAGGAAATGTGAAGGAAGAGAAAAATGCCAAAGAGAAGAAGAAGAAGAAGAAGAGAGAGAGAGAGAGAGAGAGAGAGAGAGAGAGAGAGAGAGAGAGGGGGGAATACTTTAGCCAAGACAGATTGAAATTGTTATGGTAAACTTGCCTCGACGGTGAAGCAACTAACTTCACTGTGTAATTAAGATTGAAGCAACTATGGGAGGATAAGTTTGAGACCTAACTCGGGGGGGGTGGGGGAGGAAGAGGAAGGTGGGGGTGCTTAAATAGGGGTAGGGAGGGTGGGAGTAGGGAGGGAAGGGAAGAAATTTTGTTAAGAATGGGGGGGACGTTGATTGGTCGTATGGTACTAGTGACGTCATTGTTTGTTTTCCTTTTAGGTGTGATGTGATTGGTTGTTTTTTCGTGTGATGTCATTGTTGTCTCTTATTGGAGTGTTTTGATTGGTGTTGTTGTATAGGTGTTGTGTCACTGGACAAAATCCCCACCATACAAAATCCTATTGAACCAAATTCTACACTGGACAATTATTTTTAACTGGACGAATTACCTATTGAACAAAATCCCTTCCACGTTATAAATAATATATTATACTTAAGGTTAGTTCAGGTCAGGTCAGGTTAAGTTAGGTTAGGTTATGTCAGGTCAGGTCAGGTTAGGTTAGGTCAGGTCAGGTCAGGTTAAGTTAGGTTAGGTTATGTCAGGTCAGGTTAGGTCAGGTCAGGTCAGGTCAGGTCAGGTCAGGTTAAGTTATGTTAGGTTATGTCAGGTCAGATTAGGTTAGGTAAGTTTTTTTGTTCAATATTCAGTAATAATCTCTCTCTCTCTCTCTCTCTCTCTCTCCTCCCCACAGCACGAGTTGGTGGTAGAGGCGAGGTCTGGGGAGGGGAGGAGTCAGGCCAGGGTCGTTGTGGAGGTAAAGGATGAGAATGATCACCTCCCCACCTTCCCCACCAGCCTCCACGAGACCCAGATCACCGAGGACGACGACCGACACCTCCCCAAGGTCTTACTGACGGTACGTGACTTCCCCAAGCCTTAAAGTGTCTTCCCCAAGTCTTAAAGTGTCTTCCCTAAGCCTTAAAGTGTCTTCCCCAAGTCTTAGTGTCTTCCCTAAGCCTTAAAGTGTCTTCCCCAAGCCTTAAAGTGTCTTCCCCAAGCTTTAAAGTGTCTTCCCCAAGTCTTAAAGTGTCTTCCCCAAGCCTTAAAGTGTCTTCCCCAAGCCTTAAAGTGTCTTCCCCAAGCCTTAAAGTGTCTTCCCCAAGTCTTAAAGTGTCTTCCCCAAGCCTTAAAGTGTCTTCCCCAAGTCTTAAAGTGTCTTCCCCAAGCCTTAAAGTGTCTTCCCCAAGCCTTAAAGTGTCTTCCCCAAGCCTTAAAGTGTCTTCCCCAAGCCTTAAAGTGTCTTCCCCAAGCCTTAAAGTGTCTTCCCCAAGCCTTAAAGTGTCTTCCCCAAGTCTTAAAGTGTCTTCCCCAAGCTTTAAAGTGTCTTCCCCAAGTCTTAAAGTGTCTTCCCCAAGCCTTAAAGTGTCTTCCCCAAGTCTTAAAGTGTCTTCCCCAAGCCTTAAAGTGTCTTCCCCAAGCCTTAAAGTGTCTTCCCCAAGCCTTAAAGTGTCTTCCCCAAGCCTTAAAGTGTCTTCCCCAAGCCTTAAAGTGTCTTCCCCAAGCCTTAAAGTGTAAAGAGTGATGAAATATATCACCCATAAATATATTTCACGATATATTATTATTTTTTTTAAGTTAAACATATAAACACACAAACAAACAAACACACAAACACACAAACAAACAAACACACAAACCCACAAACAAACAAACACACAAACAAACAAACAAACAAACACACAAACAAACAAACACACAAACACACAAACAAACACACACACAAACAAACAAACACACAAACAAACAAACGCACAAACAAACAAACACACAAACAAACAAACACACAAACACACTAACAAACACACTAACATTTCCCTCCAGGTGACTTGTATATTTCGTCTTTTTATCTATATTTTCACCTAAACTTGACAAACATCTCTATTTATGAGATTATAAGCTGAAAATACCACATATATTTCAAGAATTTTTAACCTTGATGAAAAATAAAACCAAAAAAAATATCCTTCCTCTGTCTGTCTGATATATACAGCATATACATTTTTTTTTAACCAGAACTTAACCACGAATAATATCACAGTTCATGAATATTTGAGGTTAAATTTGCAGATATATTTCAGGGATATTTTTTGTGTGTGGTGAAAAAAGTTGCTTCACACCATCCACCTCACCAGTGTCTTGAGTTAAGGGGCACATGTGGTGTAAATTAATGGGAGAGGGTTGGTGTTAGACCCTTCCCTTCCCTTCCCTTCCTCCCTCCCCTTCCCTCCCCTGTTCCCATCCCTTCCTCCCTCCCTCCTCTCCCCTTTCCTCCCTTCCCTTCCCTACTAGAGTGGTGGTGAAGGAGGGGGAAGGAAAGAGAGAGGGAGATAGAGAAGGGGTGATAATAAGGGTGAGAGACGGAGAGAAAGAGGGTAGGAGGGATAAGAGGAGAGAGAGAGAGAGATTTGTCTTCTACCACGACCTCCCCCACGCCCCCCCTGCCCCCCCCCCCCCCCCCCACCCCCCGCCCCCCCCCCCCCCCCCGCGCCTATTCACCACCATAAAGACGCTCCTGGATGCAAGACCTTCCCAAAGATGTGAATAATTATGACTCGTCTGAAGAAGTTTGGGAGATTAGTGGTGACAGCCTGACAGACAGACATACTCACACGCACACATACATACATACATACATCATACATACATACATACATCATACATACATACATACATACATAGACAGAATGTGGTTTAATACAATTTACTGTAATGTTTAAGTGTTACCCTTTAAATATAATATAATGCATATATTTTATTTATTTATG
Organism: Homarus gammarus; assembly: GCA_958450375.1. Classification (NCBI taxonomy): domain Eukaryota; kingdom Metazoa; phylum Arthropoda; class Malacostraca; order Decapoda; family Nephropidae; genus Homarus; species Homarus gammarus. Next base: position 1,890,669 of record CAUDMG010002459.1, read on the forward strand.
TCCTTCCTTCCTTCCTTCCTCTCTACTTCCCCCTCCTTCTCTCCCTTCTATACCCATCCCTCTTCTTTCTCCCTCCCTCCCTCCCTCCCAACAGGTGTCAGCCAAGGACGGTGATGGTGGACGCTACGGACGCCTAACGTACTCCATGACAGGCGATGGTGTCTATCCCTCCTCCTCCTCCTCCTCTTTCTCCATCGACTCCTCCACGGGCGTCATCCACCTCCTTAAGGTAAGTCTCAGGTGAATGAGTGAGTGAGGTATTTATGTAAACATTTGTGAGCTGGTGTATACATATGTGCGTTTTTGTGTGTATACATGTATTCATATGTGCATCTGTCCTTGTTTTTATGCCTATGAATCAACCCATGTGTGTGTGTGTGTGTGTGTGTGTGTGTGTGTGTGTTTATCGGTATATTTAAGTCGAACTCTTAGTAAGGGTTTAGGCGCCTCTCTTTCTTTCTTTCTTTCTTTCAGTGATCCTATTTCTCATTCGCACACAACGATTTTCTCCCCCCCCCCTCTCTTTCTCCCCCCCTCTCCCACCTCTACCCCTTAATACCCTTTCCCCCTCCCCCTCCCAGGACTGCAAAAAACCTCCAACTCTCCCTTAAGCAGGTATCATTAGGGAGGCCCTCAAGAGGTAAGGGCGGCTCCCTCCAGCGGTTCATTACACGGACGCAAAGATCAGGCACAGGTACACACCCAACCGCCTCATCCCTTTGGTGGTTGTGTGGGTTCTATTTTGGGGTTCTACAGTGGGTTTCTAGTTCTACGGTGGGTCTATTTGGGTTTTGTGGTTCTATTTGGGTCTCTTTGGGCTCTTAAGTGGTTCTGCTGTAGTTGTATGGTGTGGTTCTCCTGTAGTTCTCATTGGTTCTTCGGTTCTACCTGTAG
>CAUDMG010002459.1:1896562-2021694 GCA_958450375.1 Homarus gammarus
AGTGGCGGAGTGGTCAAGGTACTAGAGAGTCAGCCAAGTGATCCCTGGTTCAAATCTTCCACCGAGTAGAAACCTTTCCACTCATTACCTGACTTACTGAGCCTCCTTCAACGATCTGACCTCTTCAACTGACCTCTTTACCTGACTCCTGCTAACCCCCCCCCCCTCCTCTCCTTCCCCACAGGCACGTCAGTCATCGAGGTGAATGCGGAGGACAACGACGACCCCCTCGAAGGCCACAACGCACAGCTCCTGTACTCGCTGGAGAAGAACGCCATCGATGAGTCAACAGGCAGCCCCATCTTCGCCGTGGACAGTCAGCGAGGCGTTATTACCACTGCCGTCTGCTGCCTCGATCGTGAGAAGACCCAACATTACGCCATCCAGGTGGTAGCTACTGACGGAGGTGGTCTTAAAGGTGGGGGGTACTGCAGGGTCTTGTTTTGGGTCATTGTGAGTTTGGTATTTTGATTTAGGTTATTTATTGAAAAAGACGAAATCACTGGGATGGGATGTTGTTTTGTAATGGTCAGTGGTTTAACTCTGGAGTACCTTAGGCAGTATTTTGGGTCCTAATCTGTTTAGTATTTCTTATAAGTATGAAATTGTTTTGATACCCAAGATATTAGTCCCATTAACCCCCATTCACCCCCTCACTACCCCGTCCCATTCACTCGCCCTTTATTACCTCGCCCCATTCACTTCCTCACTACCCCATCCCCAGGTACAGGCACGATACTGGTTGACGTGGCTGATGTAAACGACGTGGCGCCTAGATTTACACGACCAGAGTGGGTACTGGATGTGTCGGAGAGCCTCGCCCCTGACCACGTCCTGGCCACCCTCACCGTCATCGACCCCGACGTGGATAATAACTTCACCTTCAGGGTAAGTCGACCGGAAGAACACCCCCCACCCCACCCCACCCCCCGGAGTCTTAGAGGTTTATTGATATTTTTCCTTCCTAAAAGATGTTACGAGGACGATTTTCCCGGTTCGGTTAGTAACTTGAGTAGGAGAGTAAAGAGTTGTATGCAAGGTGTTCAGACGTTGTACTCAAGGTGTTTAGACGTTGTGCTCCAGGCGTTTAGACGTTTTACTCAAGGTGTTCAGACGTCGTACTCAAGGTGCTCAGACGTCGTACTCAAGGTGTTCAGACATCGTACTCAAGATATTAAACCATTATGGACAGGTGACAGGACCTACCCCATGTACTTCAATTGACAGGACCTATCCCCCTATCCCTTATGTCCCTAGGTGGTGCCGGGCAGTGGACGGGGATGGGAGAGGTTTCAGCTAGAGGGACGGCAAGGAGGAGGCGGCCCTGGGGGTGACCTGAGAGCCCTGACTGCCCTAGACTATGAAAACCCTGAACATAGACGAGGGTTTCGCTTCAGAGTCCAAGTATCCGATGTGGTAAGTCATTTTCTTTACACAGGTGATTAATTATCTTCCTTCAGACAGGTAGATAGGTGTGGTTTCTTTGTGTGTTGTGGGTAATAATAATAATAACAACAACAATTAAAATAAAAAAAAAACTAAAAAAAACTAAAATAACAAAAAAAAAAAACAATAACAAAATAACGACAATAACAACAACAACAATAACAATAACAACAATCTCCAGACAGGTAACAGTTGGCAGGATAGGCACCATGTGGACAGTGCCTGGGTGAACCTTACCTTAGTGGATGCCAACGATAATCCGCCCACCCTCGCCGCCCACCACGTCTATCGTACCCTCCCTGAAGACACGCCCACGGGTACACGCTTAGCTACCTTCACCGCCTACGATCTTGATGGGGTGAGTATTGGTATTGGTGAAGGTATTGGTAGTGGTGTTGACAGTGATAATGATGATGATGATAATAATAATAATAATAAAAATAATAATAATAACAACAACAACAATAGCAGATACAACACCCCACCACTACCACCACCAGCAACAACAACAACAATAACATCATCTCCCCACCCCCTCCCCCAGGCAGGTGAGACCAATATGACCTACCAGGTGTCAGCAGCGAGTGACCCGGGTGGAAAGTTCAGGGTGGACGAGACGGGGACGGTGTGGCTCGTGGGCGGCCTGGACCGAGAGACTAATGCCGCCCATACTGTCCTCATGTGGGCGGTGGACGATGGAGTGCCGCCCAGGACAGCTACAGCTACCCTTAGTGTGAGTAACGGAGTGTTTGAGTAACGGAGCTCTGAGTGCCATAACAGAGGTGGTCAGAGAAGGGAAAGTTAACTCGTAATGGGGGAGAACATTTTTTATGTAACTTTCTAATATTGTGGGAAAGAAAGGGAGAGGAAATTAGACCGAGAGATAAAGAGAAAGTCCGGATGTGAGGGAGAATAGAAAGTTTAATGAAATGGAAAGTATTTATGGATGTCTGATTTTTTATTATTGTGGAATAGAAAGTTTAGAGTTTGGTGAAATAGAAAGTGTTGATGGTTGTTTTCTGGCTTTCTTTAATTAACGAAGATAAAGAAAGTTTGATGGTTGATGAAAAAGAAAGTAAATATGGTTGTGTTCCCATAATGAAAGAGAAAGTTATAAAAAATAACACAAAGAGAGTTTGGCCAAGGTGCGTGCAGACTTTCTAATGATGAGGAAGTGAAAGTAAAAGAAAATTTGTGGAAAAGAATAAAGGAGGAAAGTTTACTCCATTGTGTAACTTTGTTTATATTACTGACTTTCACCTCATTACACACACACACACTCCAGGTTGTAGATTCCACGAAGCTCCTCGGCGTCACCATAGACAACAAACTAAATTGGAAACCACACGTCAGTGAAGTTGTCAAATCCTCCAGTTTCCGTCTCCACCTCCTCCGCCGACTCAAGTCCCTCGGAGTTCCTGCACCCGAGCTCCTCAGTGTTTACACAACATTCATACTTCCCAAGCTCACCTATGCCTCCCCCACCTGGTCTTCCTCCCTAAATGCCACACAACGTAAACACCTAGAAAAAGTGCAAAAGAGGGCATGCAAGATTATTCTCTCCCCTTCCTACTCCACATATCAAGAAGCGCTCAACACACTGACCCTTTCGACTCTCACTGACCATCACCACGACCTCATCTGCAAATTTGGTAAGAAGGTTCTACACCATCCTCGACACCGGCTCCTACTACCACCTGAGATCCCTAGTCCGAGAATTGCTGTTCGACACCACAACCGCATCCAGCCCATACGTGCACGAACTGATCGCTATAAGAACAGCCCAGTCCCAACCATTGTAAAAATTATCAATAACTTGTAATAAACCAGTGTATTCACTCCCAGTAAACACTACTCCTTGCACTGTCACTATGTTGAAATGAACTGTAGTTTGAGCTTTTCCCCATCTAAGTTATTATATGTCTTATTTGTGTCACTTATGTTACTTGTATATTATTTGTAATTCGTAACCCATTCCCCAAATATGTAACTGTATATTTTCAGCCTTCTGGCTGCCAAGCTCCTTCAATAAACCGTTAATTATTATTATTATTATTATTATTTATTATTATTATTATTATTATTATTATTATTACACACACACACTACTACCCTCCCCTCCCACACACAGGTAAACAATAATCTAAATCTACCTTAATCACTTAGGTTCACTTTCTCTCCCCCCCCCCTCCCACAGGTAAAGGTAACAGACGTGAACGATAACCCGCCGTTCTTGGCCGAGCCTCGAAGGGTAGAGGTAGAGGAGAACACTGGCCCGAGGGTGGTGGCCAAGGTCAAGTTAGGTGACCCCGATGACTGGAAGAGTGGCCATGGTCCGCCCTTCACCATATCACTTGACCCTCGAGCACCACCTCACATCACTGCAGCTGTCACCCTCAGCTACGACCATAGTGAGTGTGAGGGGGGGGGGGGAGGGAGAGGTAGGTAGAGTATGGGGAAGGGAGAGAGAAAATGAGAGTAGGGAGAGAGAGAATGAGGGTAGGGAGAGGGAGAGAGAGAGTAGGGAGGTAGAGAGTGCGGGGAAAGGGAGGGACTGTATGAAGAGAGAGAGCGAGGTAAATAGGAGAAAAAGAGAGGGACGGAAAAGAGAGAAAAAGATAAATGGGGGAAAGAAAGAGGGAAATAGAGATAACGAGAGAACGAGGGGAGAGAGATAATGAAGAGGGAGTGAGATGAATAGAAACTGTTGAAAGTAAAGAAAGCGTGAGAGGGAATCTGCATATTAAGTTAATATCACTGTCAAACTAACTCACCCAAAGTCTATAACCCCTCCTGTGACCTCTGACCTGTAACCTATCCTGTGACCTCTGACCTGTAACCTCTGACCTCTCATATACTATCAACACCTATCATATATTATACCAATCTATTGATATATTAAAGATATTTTACACACACACACACACACACACACACACATCCCTCGACCCACGTTAAGACAGACAACTAGTAATTAAGAGAGAGAGAGAGAACTGGTCTTGTTAGGTGATTATTTACTGAAAATAATATATATATGTTGGGGTCTTTCAGTAGTCTTAGTTGTGTCAAAAGCCCTGAGTTGCTGGGGGGGTAGTGAGTGTGGTGGTGGTAGTAGTAGTAGTTGAGACGGGGCAGTAGTTTACCAGTTAACATTGAGTCTTACAAGTGGGAGATAGTTAAGAGATAGTTCCCTAATACATGATATCTCTCATTTTACCGCAGGAGGAGACGATGGGCGTGGCGTGGGCGTAGTGAGGACGCGGGCGGCACTAGACAGAGAGGAGCGTCGCGCCCTTCTCGTACCCCTGGTGGTGAGTGACGCTGGGGCACTGTCCGCCTCCTTGACACTTACCCTCCACGTGGCTGACCTCAACGATAACTCCATGACCTCAGGAGCCAAGACTATCACTGTCCGGCACCTTCAGGTAAGTCCCAAGGTCACTGTCACCGGGAAGTAGCCTCCCACTCTCACTCCTCTTCCTCACACCTACAGGATTCATCTCTCTCTCCTCCTACAGCCACAGGCTTCATCTCTTCCCCCTCCTACAGCCACAGGATTCATCTCTCCCCCCTCCTACAGCCACAGGCTTCATCTCTCCCCCCTCCTACAGCCACAGGATTCATCTCTCTCTCCTCCTACAGCCACAGGCTTCATCTCTCCCCCTCCTACAGCCACAGGATTCATCTCTCTCTCCTCCTACAGCCACAGGCTTCATCTTTCCCCCCTCCTACAGCTACAGGATTCATCTCTCCCCCCTCCTACAGCCACAGGCTTCATCTCTCCCCCCTCCTACAGCTACAGGATTCATCTCTCCCCCCTCCTACAGCTACAGGATTCATCTCTCCCCCCTCCTACAGCCACAGGATTCATCTCTCCCCCCTCCTACAGCCACAGGATTCATCTCTCCCCCTCCTACAGCCACAGGCTTCATCTCTCCCCCCTCCTACAGCCACAGGATTCATCTCTCCCCCCTCCTACAGCCACAGGATTCATCTCTCCCCCCTCCTACAGCCACAGGATTCATCTCTCCCCCCTCCTACAGCCACAGGATTCATCTCTCCCCCCTCCTACAGCCACAGGATTCATCTCTCTCTCCTCCTACAGCCACAGGATTCATCTCTCCCCTTCCTACAGCTACAGGATTCATCTCTCCCCCCTCCTACAGCCACAGGCTTCATCTCTCCCCCTCCTACAGCCACAGGATTCATCTCTCCCCCCTCCTACAGCCACAGGATTCATCTCTCCCCTTCCTACAGCCACAGGATTCATCTGTCCCCCCTCCTACAGCAACAGGATTCATCTCTCCCTCCTCCTACAGCCACAGGACGCCGCGGTGCCTATAGGGAGAGTCTATGTGAAGGACCCTGACGATATGGACGCCGAAGGAAAGACTTACACCTGGAGATCTTCACACCCTCAGTTCTCCCTCAATGCCTCCACGGGACACCTCACTATGGAGCCTCACACATCTGACGGCAGGTAGGTGGAGGGGCAGGTGGGGGGTGGAGGGGGAGGTGGGGGGTGCAGGGGGAGGTGGTGGAGGGTGATATAGGGGGAGGTGGTGGAGGGTGATATAGGAGGAGGTGGTGGAGGGTGATATAGGGGGAGGTGGTGGAGGGTGATATAGGAGGATGGTATAAGAGGAGGAATACAACACAATCAGCTTTATCTCCCCTCCCACCTCTCTCTCTCTCTCTCTCTCTCTCCCCCTCTCTCTCTCCCCCTCTCACCTCTCCCTCTCTCTCTCTCCCTCCCACCTCCCACCTCTCCCTCTCTTTCCCTCCCACCTCTCCCTCTCTTTCCCTCCCACCTCTCTCTCTCTCCCCCTCCCATCCCCCTCTCTCCCCCCCTCTCTCTCCCCCTCCCACCTCTCCCTCTCTCTCCCTCCCACCTCTCTCTCTCTCCCCCTCCCACCCCCCTCTCTCCCCCCTCTCTCTCCCCATCCCACCTCTCCCTCTCTCTCTCTCCCTCCCACCTCTCCCTCTCTCTCCCTCCCACCTCTCTCTCTCTCCCCCTCCCACCTCTCCCTCTCTCCCCTTCCACACCCCTCTCACCCCCTCCCACCTCTCCCCCTCTCTCTCTCCCTCTCTCTCCCTCCCACCTCTCCCTCTCTTTCCCTCCCACCTCTCCCTCTCTTTCCCTCCCACCTCTCTCTCTCTCCCCCTCCCATCCCCCTCTCTCCCCCCCTCTCTCTCCCCCTCCCACCTCTCCCTCTCTCTCCCTCCCACCTCTCCCTCCTCTCTCCTCCCCCTCTCTCTCCCCCTCTCCCCCTCCCTCCCCTCTCTCTCTCCCTCCCACCCCTCTCTCTCTCTCTCTCCCTCCCACCTCTCCCTCTCTCTCTCCCTCCCACCTCTCTCTCTCTCCCCCTCCCACCTCTCCCTCTCTCTCTCTCCCTCCCACCTCTCCCTCTCTCTCTCTCCCTCCCACCTCTCCCTCTCTCTCCCTCCCACCTCTCTCTCTCTCCCCCTCCCACCCCCCTCTCTCCCCCCTCTCTCTCCCCCTCCCACCTCTCCCTCTCTCTCTCTCCCTCCCACCTCTCCCTCTCTCTCTCTCCCTCCCACCTCTCTCTCTCTTCCCTCCCACCTCTCCCTCTCTCTCCCTCCCACCTCTCCCTCTCTCTTCCCTCCCACCTCTCCCTCTCTCTCTCCCTCATACCTCTCTCTCTCTCTCTCCCTCCCACCCCCCTCTCTCTTCCCCTCCCACCTCTCCCTCTCTCCCTCCCACCTCTCTCTCTCCCTCTCCCCTCCCTCCCTCTCTCTCCGTCCCTCTCTCCCTCCCCCCCTCCCTCTCTCTCCCTCCCACCCTCCCTCTCTCTCCCTCCCACCTCTCTCTCTCTCTCTCCCTCCCACCTCTCCCTCTCTCTCCCTCCCACCTCTCTCTCTCTCTCTCCCTCCCACCTCTCCCTCTCTCTCCCTCCCACACCTCCCTCTCTCTCCCTCCCACCTCTCCCTCTCTCTCCCTCCCACACCTCCCTCTCTCTCCCTCCCACCCTCCCTCTCTCTCCCTCCCACCTCTCCCTCTCTCTCCCTCCCACACCCCTTTCTCCCTCCCACACCTCCCTCTCTCTCCCTCCCACACCCCTTTCTCCCTCCCACACCCCTCTCTCTCCCTCCCACACCCCACTCTCTCCCTCCCACCTCTCCCTCTCTCTCCCTCCCACCTCTCCCTCTCTCTCCCCCTCCCACCTCTCTCTCTCTCCCCTCCCACCTCTCCTCTCTCTTCCCCTCCCACCTCTCCCTCTCTCCCTCCCACACCTCTCTCTCTCCCCTCCCACCTCTCCCTCTCTCTCTCCCCCTCCCACACCCCTCTCTCTCCCTCCCACCCTCCCTCTCTCTCTCCCTCCCACACCTCCCTCTCTCTCCCTCCCACACCTCCCTCTCTCTCCCTCCCACTTCTCTCTCTCTCTCCCTCCCACCTCTCCCTCTCTCTCCCTCCCACACCTCCCTCTCTCTCCCTCCCACCTCTCCCTCTCTCCCCTCCCACACCCCTCTCTCCCCCTCCCACACCCCCCTCTCCTCCCACACCCCTCTCTCTCCCTCCCACACCCCTCTCTCCCTCCCACCACACCCTCTCTCCCCTCCCACACCCCTCTCTCCCCCTCCCACCTCTCGCTCTCTCCCTCCCACCTCTCCCTCTCTCTCCCTCCCACCTCTCTCTCTCTCTCCCTCCCACCTCTCCCTCTCTCTCCCTCCCACCTCTCCCTCTCTCTCTCCCTCCCACCTCTCTCTCTCTCTCTCCCTCCCACCTCTCCCTCTCTCCCTCCCACACCTCTCTCTCTCCCTCCCACCTCTCCCTCTCTCTCTCCCCCTCCCACACCCCTCTCTCTCCCTCCCACACCTCCCTCTCTCTCCCTCCCACCTCTCTCTCTCTCTCCCTCCCTCCCACCTCTCTCTCTCTCTCCCTCCCCCACCTCCCTCTCTCTCCCTCCCATACCTCCCTCTCTCTCCCTCCCACACCCCTTTCTCCCTCCCACACCTCCCTCTCTCTCCCTCCCACACCCCTCTCTCCCTCCCACACCCCTCTCTCCCTCCCACACCCCTCTCTCCCCCTCCCACACCCCTCTCTCTCCCTCCCACCTCTCCCTCTCTCTCCCCCTCCCACCTCTCTCTCTCTTCCCCTCCCACCTCTCCCTCTCTCCCTCCCACCTCTCCCTCTCTCTCTCCCTCCCACCTCTCCCTCTCTCTCCCTCCCACACCTCCCTCTCTCTCCCTCCCACACCTCCCTCTCTCTCTCTCTCCCTCCCACCTCTCTCTCTCTCTCCCTCCCACACCTCCCTCTCTCTCCCTCCCACCTCTCCCTCTCTCCCCTCCCACACCCCTCTCTCCCCCTCCCACCCCTCTCTCCCCCTCCCACACCCCTCTCTCTCCCACACCTCTCTCTCTCCCTCCCACACCCCTCTCTCCCTCCCACCTCTCCCTCTCTCCCCTCCCACACCCCTCTCTCCCCCTCCCACACCCCTCTCTCCCCCTCCCACCCCTCTCTCTCCCTCCCACCTCTCCCTCTCACCCCCTCCCACACCCCTCTCTCTCCCTCACTGCTACAACACAACACAATCACCTCTTCTCGCCCTCACCCCAATTCCCCTCACTTGTTATTCTCCTCTCGGTCGCCCAGCTGAGTGTAATAGCAATCAGATGCCGTGTTCAGAGTTTGGGTCTGTTTTGTACAAGCGCTTCAGGTCAGGGAGAGAGAGGCGACGCAAGCAAGGACGCAAGCAGGGGGAACAGGGGACGTGTATGACGCAAATAAGCAGGGGAGATAGCAAGCAAACAAGCAAGAATTAGGGGAAGGTTAATACATTATACAAAAGCACAGATAAAGAAAAAATAATTCTCGTGTTTGTTTGGACTACGTAATTGGTGGTGGATTTTTCAATGTCTGTGTGTGTGTGTGTGTGTGTGTGTGTGTGTGTGTGTGTGTATAGCATTATCTGCACCCGTCATTATTTGCAAATTATTACACCTCTTCATACCTGAGGGTTGGCGACCACATTCCTCCACTCATAAACTTCCTCGGGCTGTTTTAACCAATCCTCTTAAGTTCTTAATTTCATTCCTTCATCACAGTCTCTGCCTTCCCCCTGGTCCTCCTATCCTCAACTTTTCTCATTAAATTTTCTGCTAGTATCCCTAATTATATGACCAGAGTTGTCTCACTTTCCTTATTCTATAAATTTTAGGTATTTCACTTTTTGCTAGCCTTTAGTGTTTCTTTATTTGTTTTCTTTTCAGTGTGGTTTATTCTTATCATTAGCATGTAAAACCAACCCGACCCGACCCGACCCGACCCGACCCGACCCGACCCGACCCGACCCAACCCAACCCAACCCAACCTAACCTAACCCAACCCAACCTAACCTAACCTAACCCCTGCTCTTAATGGCTTCAGGTACGAGTTGGGTTTTGAAGTAAGTGACGTCAGCCAGGGACAGACAGGTGTGACGGCCAACGTGACGGTACTGGTGACGTCACTCACTCCCCGTCACCTCGCCCACGTTACGCCCGTCACTCTCGCCGCCCACCCACACCAGGTCGTAACTCAGGATCAGGGAGCACAGGTATGATGGTAGATAAGTAGATTTACAGGTAGAAAAATAGATTAATAGGTAGAAAGGTAGATTAATAGGTAGAAAGGTAGATTAATAGGTAGAAAGGTAGATTGAAAGTTTGATGAATAGGTAGAATGTTAGAGAGAGAGAGAGAGAGAGAGAGAGAGAGAGAGAGAGAGGGTCGGGAATAGCGATAATAATAATAATAATAATCCATGCGTATCACATCCTTTCACTCATCAGGAAGGAGAGTCCTCTATCCTCAACCGACTAGTAGAGGCGGCTAGGAGGTGGATAGAAGAGGCTGGAGTGGATAGCGTAGATAAGGAGAGCGTGGGCGTGGTGACCGTGGAGGAGCTTGGGAAGGACACGGACATGCCCATCACCCGTGTCTGGTTGACGTCCTTAGGAGCATCCAACCTGAATCATGTCCTGTTGTACCATAGGGAAGAGGTGGGTGCTGGTAGTTGTGGTAGTGGTGGTAGTAATGTTGGTAGTAGTGGTAGTGGTGATCAACATGTATCAGATCCTTCCTGTAAAATCACCCCCCCCAAAAAAAGATAGTATCGATGCCCTTCTCTTCCTTAAACTGGGAGTGCCGGGGGGGATCGAACCACTGACCCCATGGAACAAGAGGCGAGTGCTGCAGCCAACTAACAGCCATACTCGTGGTGGTAGTAGTAGTAACACACACACACACACACAAACACACACACACACACACACAATAATACGAATAAATCAAGAACCGAGAAGGAAATAGGATAATAAAAGTCCGGAATTATGAGACGTCCGGATACCAATTCCATCCAACTATGAACATTATCCGAACAGATAACGGCGCTAGTTAGATCAAAGTGGTCGAGTTGTTTCATGTAATAGAGGATTTTGTCCTTGTGTTTTATGTCCGGGACAGAGTTATGGTGTGTGATGGTGGCCTGGGGGGTGAAGGAGGGGGTGATGGTGGTCTGGGGGGTGAAGGAGGGGGTGATGGTGCCCTGGGGGGTGAAGGAGGGGGTGATGGTGCCCTGGGGGGTGAAGGAGGGGGTGATGGTGACCTGGGGGTGAAGGAGGGGGTGATGGAGGGGGTGATGGTGGCCTGGGGGGTGAAGGAGGGGGTGATGGTATCCTGGGGGGTGAGGGTGGCCCGGGGGGTGAAGGAGGGGGTGATGGTGGCCTGGGGGGTGAAGGAGGGGGTGATGGTGGCCTGGGGGGTGAAGGAGGGGGTGATGGTGACCAGGGGGGCGAAGGAGAGGGTGATGGTGGCCTGTGGGGTGAAGGAGGGGGTGATGGTGGCCTGGGGGGTGAAGGAGGGGGTGATGGTGCCCTGGGGGGTGAAGGAGGGGGTGTTGGTGGCCTGGGGGGTGAAGGAGGGGGTGTTGGGGGCCTGGGGGGTGATGGAGGGGGTGATGGTGGCCTGGGGGGTGAAGGAGGGGGAGATGGTGCCCTGGGGGGTGAAGGAGGGGGTGATGGTGCCCTGGGGGGTGAAGGAGGGGGTGATGGTGCCCTGGGGGGTGAAGGAGGGGGTGTTGGGGGCCTGGGGTGTGATGGAGGGGGTGATGGTGCCCTGGGGGGTGAAGGAGGGGGTGATGGTGGCCTGGGGGGTGAAGGAGGGGGTGATGGTGGCCTGGGGGGTGAAGGAGGGGGTGATGGTGGCCTGGGGGGTGAAGGAGGGGGTGATGGTGCCCTGGGGGGTGAAGGAGGGGGTGATGGTGCCCTGGGGGGTGAAGGAGGGGGTGATGGTGCCCTGGGGGGTGAAGGAGGGGGTGAAGGAGGGGGTGATGGTGGCCTGGGGGTGAAGGAGGGGGTGATGGTGGCCTGGGGGGTGATGGAGGGGGTGATGGTGCCCTGGGGGGTGAAGGAGGGGGTGAAGGAGGGGGTGATGGTGGCCTGGGGGGTGAAGGAGGGGGTGATGGTGCCCTGGGGGGTGAAGGAGGGGGTGAAGGAGGGGGTGATGGTGCCCTGGGGGGTGAAGGAGGGGGTGAAGGAGGGGGTGATGGTGGCCTGGGGGGTGATGGAGGGGGTGATGGTGCCCTGGGGGGTGAAGGAGGGGGTGAAGGAGGGGGTGATGGTCGCCTGGGGGTGAAGGAGGGGGTGATATTGGCCTGTGGAGTGGAGGAGGGGGTGATGGTGGCCTGGGGGGTGAAGGAGGGGGTGATGGTGGCCTGGGGGGTGATGGTGGCTTGGGGGGTGAAGAAGGGGGTGATGGTGGCCTGGGGGTGAAGGAGGGGGTGATGGTGGCCTGGGGGGTGGAAGAGGGGGTGATGGTGGCCTGGGGGGGAAGGAGGGGGTGATGGTGCCCTGGGGGTGAAGGAGGGGGTGATGGTGGCCTGGGGTGGAGGAGGGGGTGATGGTGCCCTGGGGGTGAAGGATGGGGTGATGGTGGCCTGGGGGTGGAGGAGGGGGTGATGGTGCCCTGGGGGGTGAAGGAGGGGGTGATGGTGGCCTGGGGTGGAGGAGGGGGTGATGGTGCCCTGGGGGTGAAGGAGGGGGTGATGGTGCCCTGGGGGGTGAAGGAGGGGGTGATGGTGCCCTGGAGGTGAAGGAGGGGGTGATGGTGCCCTGGAGGTGAAGGAGGGGGTGATGGTGCCCTGGGGGGTGAAGGAGGGGGTGATGGTGCCCTGGGGGTGAAGGAGGGGGTGATGGTGCCCTGGGGGTGAAGGAGGGGGTGATGGTGCCCTGGGGGGTGAAGGAGGGGGTGATGGTGCCCTGGGGGTGAAGGAGGGGGTGATGGTGGCCTGGGGGGTGAAGGAGGGGGTGATGGTGGCCTGGGGGTGGAGGAGGGGGTGATGGTGGCCTGGGGGTGGAGGAGGGGGTGATGGTGGCCTGGGGGGTGAAGGAGGGGGTGATGGTGCCCTGGGGGTGAAGGAGGGGGTGATGGTGCCCTGGGGGTGAAGGAGGGGGTGATGGTGCCCTGGGGGGTGAAGGAGGGGTGGTGGTTGCCTGGGGGGTGAAGGAGGGGGTGATGGTGCCCTGGGGGGTGAAGGAGGGGGTGATGGTGCCCTGGGGGTGAAGGAGGGGGTGATGGGGTCTGGTTGGGGGGAGGCAGAGCAAGAGTAGGGGTCTGTTAAGGAGGGAGGGACTGGTCGAAAGAGGGGGGTTGAAGGTTGGGGGTTGCATGAGGATTGTAGGGATTTTTGGAGGGGGACGGGGTGAGTGGTGTGGAGGGGATAGAGGTTAGAGTTTGAGTGGTGTGGAGAGGTGGAGGGAAGGGTTCGCTCTTGGGTGTTTCGGACCCCTGTTGTCATGAATACGGATGTTGTTCTTCCTGGAAATGCGTCGGTCTGTAAACGATTCGAATCCTAAACGTTTCGAACTCTAAGCATTTCGGATTCAAGTGTTTCGTCTACATAGTATTTTGAAACACACACACACACACACACACTCTCTCTCTCTCTCTCTCTCTCTCTCTCTCTCTCTCTCTCTCTCTCTCTCTCTTCAAACGTTACGGTCCCAAAGGATTTAGAAACGTTCAAAGCTGAATCAGTCGGGTAGAAAATTCTCTTCAGTTAAAACGTTTGGGATAGAAATTGTCAAAGCTATAATCACAACTATAACATTTTGGTTATAGACTTCTAGCAATGTTGTAACGTTTGGTGAGGCCATAATCGTCACAGCTATGAATTAATCGTCACAGCTATGGACTAAGCGTCACAGCTATAGATTAATCGTCACATCTATGCATTAACCATAACAGCTACAGGTACAAGAGCCGTCACAACACCGCGTCACATACACACCTCCAACAGTGAACCTTTAAAACACATATTTGCATACATATTACTCCAGTTTGTTCGAGGTCTTTTTCCATCCAGATAAGTAAGTTACCCATTGACGCAAGCAATCGTTTTCTGTGGTGCGCTTGTTGCTACCTCAGTCCTTCCTGTGTCTATTGCTTCATTGTATGTTGTCTATTGTTTCATTGTAACTTCATCTTTGTTTTTCATTGTTGATATTTAATATATTCTTGTGTTTTTGTGTTTTTCTTGTGTTTTTCTTCTGATTGGTTAGTTAGGGTTGGTTAGGTTAGAATTGCTTAAGTTAGGTTAGATTAGGGTCAATTGTTTCCATAGTGCTGTGTGTTATTTTTCTGAGAGTTTCCCCTACTTGTCTTTTGTTCCCGTTTTCTTCAGGGGGAGACTGAGTTATATTTGCTTTCATATTATATTCCTGTGGCTCAATAGTTCAAATATTCTTACAAATTCCACATTCTTCATAAATATTCAACATGCCTATCGATTTTCACAAGTCCCCTCCCCCCATCATCTGTTGTTTTGTTCCCTTTTTCTTTATGGATAACTATAGATATTTAATGTGTTATGTAGTTGGTTGAGTCCCCCCTTGTTCTACTCCAGTTTTCTTTTATAAGATTAAGTACTATATCATAATTGTCTATTGTTTTTGGACTACTGTATTATTAACCTCTTTACGTGCTTATAAACCTTTGTTGTGTAAGTGCAGTAATAACCTTTTAACAACAAGAAGGGAAGACTTAGGAAATTCAGTCACTTGATAGATATCAAATGTGTGTAGGATTTTATATGAGTATCCCCTAGTCCAACTTCCATTTTCTGATATAAGGGGAACTATCAGAATGGAAGAGGAGAGGAGGCAGAAAAGGATAACTGGTCAAAGGGGGCAATTGAGGACAGAGGAATTAGAAGAAAGTGGATAAACATGATGATAAACAACTGTGGATAGGACAATAAAGAATAAAGAATAGAAAAAGATAAGAATTTTAAGATTATCAGATTATGTTAGAGGTTTACCATTTTCTTTAGTCTGTCCTCTTTCAAATCCATTTTCTTATTCCCAGGAGAAGATGGGAATATCGCCTCCTGCTCTCGTGATATTGTAGTGCTGTTTGGAGGGAAGTTGTCCATTGAATCAGATAATCGGTTTCTGAATGTGAGGAGCGTGAGAGAGAACAGTGAGAGGTTGTGATTGAGGTTGAGAGAATGTGATGGGGTGGAAGATAGAGAGAGAGGGAGAGAGTGGATGAGATGGTGTGTGGGTGTCTGAGGGTGTGTGAGGAAGAGAGTGGCGTCTGAAAGGGATGAAGAGGGAGAAGTGTGAGAGGGGTGAGAGAAAGTAGGAGAGAATGAGAGAGATATATGAGGGGAAATGAAAAGGAAGTGAGAGCGATGTTGAGAGGAGTATTCATATAACCTAGGATTTTTTTTCTCCTACCTTCGTCAGGGTAACAGCACCACTACACGCAGATAGTTAGCGGACCAAATGCCCGTAGTGGTACACACACACACACACACAGCCACACACACACACACACACACACACAGCCACACACACACACACACACACACACACACACTCTTTGTCTTTGGTCCCCCAGGGTAAAAGATGTTCTCTGCGCTGCTGAAACGACTCCCAGGGCCGGTCACCCATCATCCCCCATCCCTCACCTCCTTCCCTCCCACCACGACTCATCAACACCTTTCCCTGACCAACAAAGATTGACGATCAAACCACAACTGATATATAAAAGTGATAATTTCAATTTAAGTAGAATGAAAACAAGTGTTGGCCAGTCACAAGTCGGTGGGCGCTGTCCATGCAGACTTCAGACACCGGGGTACAAGCTCTACACCAGGAGGGAAATAAAGACTCCCAACTACACCAGGAGGGAAATGAGGACTTTCACCAACACACTATGTGATCTCAGAGACCTACCATATGCTGGGAGTGGATAATATGTACTAGTGACCAGCCACAGTGAACCCGGCTGCCCTGTGGATCACCAAGATTACTGCCTCATGTTTACTCTGTTGGTCAATCAAGTGACTCATTCCTCAGGTTCACCATATGTATTTTTTATCATTTGTGTTTAGTGTCTATTTTCAGGCTTTTGGATTCCCATGTTCTTTCACTAAACCATTGATTACACAGGACAACAAATTTTTTATAATTCCCAGTTGCATGAGATTTCTTTACTGTTTCTTACCATTTTTGATCTGCTGATTTCATATTTGAAACCAGTTTTGTTCTGCATGCTCCAGTTTTCATGTAATTTGAGGTTTTACATTCTAGCCGTTTGCGGTCAAATTAATTAATTACACGATTATGGTATCAATAGGGAGATATAATTTTGTCTGTTTTTTCTCTCAGATTTGGTCATGGCTACAAAGAGAAATCAATGTGTGAACAAACCTGATGCCTTCTGTTATATTTGTGGATACTTCACGCTTATTCGTCAGAGGCGCAATATAACATCGTTTGTGAGGCGCGGCTATAAAGCGTACTTCGGACTTACTCTTGGCGACCAAGACAAAAAATGGGCTCCACATGCTGTGTGTCATAACTGCGAAGAAATGCTGCGTGACTGGACAAAAGGAAAACGTAAGGGCTTACCGTTCGGAATTCCCATGACCTGGCGAGAACCGAAGGACCACACAACTGACTGCTATTTTTGTCTGATCAATACGAAGGGTGTTGGCAAGAAAAACAGACATAAAATATCGTATCCTAGTATCCCTTCAGCAATTTGACCTACTTTGCACTCTGATGAGCTACCAGTTCCAGTTTTTAATGGGTTGTCTCCAGCTGAAGAGGAGGGAAGCGACAAAGACCAAGAGAATGAACATGAAACTCAAGAAATACTTGCAGATTCCGACGATTCTTCTGATGGTACACCAGAGTCATCAACCCCTCAGAAGTTTAGTCAGCCAGAGCTGAATGACCTTGTGCGTGATTTGGGTCTCTCCAAAAATGCAGCAGAAGTTCTAGCTTCTAGGTTGCAAGAAAAGGCTCTACTGAACCAGACCACAAAAGTTTCAGACTTCAGAAAGCGGGAACAGGATTTTGTGCCATTCTTTACAGAGGAGAATAAGTTTGTTTACTGTCATAATATCCCGGGTCTTCTCCAGGAATTAGGGATTCCATTGTATAGTCCAAATGACTGGCGATTATTTCTAGATAGTTGTAAGCGTAGCCTGAAGTGTGTGCTACTACATAATGGTAATGTCTATGCAGCTGTTCCAGTGGGTCATTCTGTGTGCTTACGAGAGGAGTATAATGACATTAAAACTGTGATTCACCTGCTAAAATACCATGAGCACAACTGGACAATTTGTGTTGACCTCAAAATGGTGAACTTCCTTCTTGGCCAACAAAGAGGATTTACAAAGTATCCCTGCTTTCTTTGCATGTGGGACAGCCGAGCTAGAGACAGGCATTGGAACCTGAAGGAGTGGCCCTTACGTGAGACTCTGGAAGCTGGTATGCCAAACATTGTCAATGATCCAATCGTCAGTCGAGAAAAGATCATATTTCCTCCTCTCCATATCAAGCTGGGCCTGATGAAACAGTTTGTCAGAGCATTAAATACTGATGGTGAATGCTTCCAACACATAGTCTCTGCTCACCCTGCTTTGTCATTTGAGAAGATAAAGGCAGGTGTATTTGATGGACCACAAATTCGTTCACTTGTACGTGATCAAGACTTTGTCAGAAAGATGGACGACAAGGAAAGGGGTGCATGGCTTTCATTTGTGGCGGTAATGGAAAACTTTCTTGGTAATAAAAAGGCTGACAACTATGAAACCCTTGTAGCAACCATGTTGTCAGCCTTTCATGACCTTGGATGCAATATGAGTGTCAAACTCCATTTCCTATATAGTCATCTTGATAGATTCCCTGAGAACCTAGGGGCAGTAAGTGACGAGCAAGGCGAGCGGTTTCATCAGGATCTCAAGACCATGGAAGACCGCTACCAAGGGAGATGGGACAAACATATGATGGCAGACTACTGCTGGAGCATTAAACGAGAGTGCCCTGAGACATTTCACAAACGCAAGAGCTTCAAGCGCAAATTCCTACCTGGCTAAAATGTGATTGGGCTTTCTCTCCTCATAGTAACAAATTTCTTACCTAACAATGAGTTTTATACAAATTTCAACCTTGGTTTTAGATGGAACATGTTTCAAATTGTGTCGTTGAATAAATTTAGAATATGTAATATTTTATTGTTTATTACCCAGCTAATTTAATGACAGTTTAATGACATATTTTTCAAGATAGACGACGAGGTCAATAAGACGAAGACGAAATTTTGAAATTTCAAAATACCTTGATTGCAAAAAAACTAGAGCTTACAGAAAGAAACTAACTTCAGATATGAGATCAGCACACCCAAATTAGGTAGAATCAAGTGTTTATAGCAATGCAACAAAAACTTTGTTGACCAGTGTTATTATCATTAGCATCACACACACACACACACACACACACACACATACATACACACACACACACACACACACACACACACTCATCAACTAACACACTTTACTACGCATTTTCTCTGGGCAATACCGCAGCCTTGTTAACCTGGGTTACCTGTCTCATTAACCGCTGCAGCGTAATTACATCATCAAACACGGCAGGTAACCACTACACAGTACTACAGAATTCACAATCGTTCGTAAGATTAAAACAAAAAATCCCCCTGAAACACAAATATCTTAGGAAGGTAAAAATTTCTCGTAACTGAAGACATAAACAAACTGGTTGACTTAAGATAAAATACAAACAATACGTTAAAGAATCGTCTCAAGTTAGACTGAGACTTTACCTTAAGTAATAGTAGTAGTAGTAGACATAGTAGTAGTAGTGCACTGCACAACATCAAGATCAAGTGTCCTAGCTTTGCAATGTATGTTGAAAATTCGTATAGGAATCCCTCAGACCTCTACGTAGTAAACAACAAGGCTCTACGAGGTGATACCATCCTACAGTCGACCGAGGGAACAACACAGGGGGACCCCGTAGCAATGGCAATGTATGCAATTGGACTATCAGTGCTCCAACAAGAAATAAAATTTGAAACAACCGGGGTCAAACAAGTAGCATATGCTGATGACCTTACAGGAGCAGGAAAAGTGGAGGACATCAAAAAGTGGTGGGACCTGGTAACATCGCGAGGTCCACAAATAGGGTACCACCCAAACGCTAGCAAGTCCTTCCTCATCGTGAAGCCAGAACATTATGAACGGGCTTTGGAGGCTTTTGGCGGAAGTGAGGTCAAAGTAACTAAGGACGGCCAAAGACATCTAGACGCAGTAATTGGCACTACGGACTTCAAGACCGAGTACGTAGCTGGAAAGGTGAATGAGTGGGTTAGCGAAATCCAAGCTCTATCTGAGATTGCTAACACAGAGCCACATGCGGCCTTTGCAGCATTCACCCATGGAGTCAAGCATCGCTGGAACTACCTGATGCGTACCATCCCTGAGATCGGACCCCTCCTCCACCCTCTGGAAGAAGCCATCAGTGTCAAGTTCATTCCCAAACTAATGAAACACCCTGACTTAACCCCAGCAGAAAGAACACTTCTTGCACTTCCACCAAGACTGGGAGGGATGGGACTAACTAATCCAGAGGAGATTGCTGACTCTGAACATCAAAATTCACTTAAGCTCACGGCAGCCCTCACTGACCACATAATAGACCAGAATGCAACAGGGGAAGTGGACACCAGCGAAGTTAATAAGATCCGTAGGTCCATTACAACAGATCGGCAGCACTGCCAAAATGACATGTTGCAGCAACTATTGCTGCAGGTTCCAGAAAATTTGACAAAAAAAGTAGCTATAGCGCAGGAGGTGGGCGCCTCGAACTGGTTAACTACGTTACCGATAAGGGCAAATGGTTTCAGCCTTAACAAACAAGAATTTACAGATGCCATTGCTCTAAGGTACGGTTGGCCAGTAGATGGTTTGCCCTCCCAATGCGTGTGTGGCTATTCCTATGATGGCGATCACGCCATGGTTTGCAAGAAGGGGGGCTTCATATGCATGAGGCATGACGAGGTAAGGGATCTCACAGCAAATATGTTGAAGGAAATCTGCCGGGACGTCATGGTAGAACCGACCCTCCTTCCACTGGATGGCGAGAGCCTCCAATACAGAACTTCAAACACATCTAATGAAGCCCGTGTGGACGTCAGTGCTCGAGGATTCTGGACGCGGGGACAGTGAGCTTTCTTCGACATCAGGATTTTTGATCCCATGGTCGTTTGTCACCGTAACCTAGCTCTCGATGCTGCGCATAGGAGGAACGAGAACGACAAGAGAAGGGCATATGGGGAGAGAATTCAAAATGTTGATCAAGGCAGCTTCACTCCTCTAGTGTTCACAACCTCTGGTGGGATGGGCCCAAGTGCAAGATGTTTCTACGCCAGACTCGCGGAGCTGATCTCCGAACAGAAGCAGCAGCCCAGAAGTTATGTCACAGCCTGGATGAGATGTCGACTGTCCTTCTCTCTCCTTCGGTCGGCTTTGCTCTGCCTCAGGGGAACGAGAGCTTCTGCCCCTACTCCGACATCTGCTGCAGATATTGACTATGAGGCTACAGTCACTGAATGCCGCATGGATCTGCGGCTCAACTAATTTAACACAGATAGGATAGCTTCTTATGTATTAGGATATTTAATATTAAGGTAAATAAATGGTGGCGAAGGTGTGGCTATTGGGGGAGGCTGGAGGCCATTTAAAAAAAAAAAAAAAAAAAAAAAGTAGTAGAAGTAGTAGTAGTAGTTACCTCAGTTGTTGTGAAAAAGTTGTAAGCAATAACACATGTTTCTGGTCTCCATAACAGCTGGGTCTCATGCTGGGCGTTACTGTGCAGGATGTGGGCGTCGGGACGTGTGCAGAGGCCGCCCACAACACCCACGAAGCCGCCCGCAACACCCATAGACCTGCTCACACCACTCAGAGGAACACCCACACCACCACCCACAAGACCACCCACACTACCCATCAGTCCGCCCACCAGAGCACGCGGTGTGTTGGTGGCTGTAGGGCATGGGCAGTACTGGGTGATGGGTTTAGTGTGGTAGATGCCAAAGCGTGGGCGGTAGTGGGTCCTAGGATGGGTGTGGAAACTAGGTGTGGGTGTGGGAACCTTCCGCCCCCCGCCTACACCCACACCTGTACACCCCAAACCTGTCTTAATGGAGGCCGATGTCTACCCACACCTACAGGCACCAGGTAAGACACACACACACAGACACACACAGGCACACAGACACACACACAGACACACACACACACACAGACACACACACACACACACACACACATCATTATATCCGTGCATTTATTTGTTGTATAGTATCATGTGTACCATCATCCTGGGTGTGTGTATTTGTGTCCAGCATCATCCCAGCACCAGGTAAGGCCAGGTGTGTCCTCCCCGACAGGTGTGTGTGTCCTCATGGCACCTGGGGGTTTCGCTGTAAGATCCTGATGCGACACTTCGAGGGATCCAGCGAGGTGGTGAAGGACTCTCGAGACGCCGCCGCCTCTAGCGTCCCTCGCGATCATGTAGTGGGCGGGGGTAATCCTGTGGGCGGGTGGGCGTGGGTGGCCTCAATCCCTGCCTGCCCTGAGGTCCACATTAGCTTGGAGATACTCACGACCTCTGAGAATGCTACTTTACTCTACTCTGGGCCTGATGATTTAGCCCCACCTCCAGGGACCCCCAGTGGTGAGGTAGTGGTGTTGGAGGTACGTGGAGGCCGGCCATACCTCCTCCTCGACCTAGGTGGAGGTCCTGTCACCCTCGCCCTCACGGCCTCCTATTCACTCGCCGACTCAGCCTGGCACAGAATCGACCTCATATGGAAGGATGAGGTGAGTAACCAAATTCTACCTGTTATGAGTCATCCATCTTCATCCGTATTCATCCGTGTCATAATTCCCCGTACGATCAATTATCCTCGTAAAGAGAGACTTAACAGTATACCAACCTAATGAACTTAAGATAAAACACAAAAACATCTTAAAATTACCTCAAATTCACACCTGAGATTCTACCTTAATTAGACACACAAACTCATCAAAGTCTCGTATCTTTTAAGTAATATTTAATTGATTTTCTTGTATTTTATCGTAAGTCAACTTGTAAGGCACATTAATACGTCTTTATTTACGAGGAAAATTAATCTTACGATGTTTTGTGACTTGGGGGCCCTAGTCTGACCTGGTAAGAGGGACCAGTGGATGAAACCGTCTGTGGTTGGCGGAGATGGAACACCTCTAGCCAATTAGAGACCTGGATGGGATGTGAGGTATAACAGCCAATCAGAGCCTCGCGTCCACCATTAAGTAACCAATCAAAATCCTCAGGCGGTTTATGTGTATGTGTTCCCTCCATGTATGTGTACCTTCCATGTACGTGTTCCCTCCATGTATACCTGTCTGTTTAAATGCCTAATTACTCTCCCGTTTCACCTATAATAAATTAATATACCTGTTGTCATCAACTGTAATTAAGGTTATTTAATTATTGTGATTTTAAAATGAAAGAGAATTAGTTACTGATTGTTATTTAAAGGTAAAGAAAATAAATTAGGTGATTGATGATACATTGTGTGTTATTTAAAGGTAGTTAGTTGTTAATTAGTTGTTATTTTGATGGTTAAAAACATAAGAATTAGTTGTGTTTGTTTTTGTAGTTCGTCAAAAATTTATTTATTTATTTGTTGCGATATTTTGATCCTAAAGTAAATAGTTTAGTTTGCCTTTCAATGGTTAATATATACGTTTTCTTTCTCTATTTTCTCTCCTTCCTTTTCCTTCATCCCTTTCTCCTCTCCCTCCCTTATTCTCTGCTCTCTCTTTTTCTCTCTCCCCTTACATACTTTTGATCTTTCCTCCCTCTCTCTCTCTCTTTCCCTTCTCCTTTTCTCCCATCTTCCCTTCTCCCTCCTTTCTCTGCCCCTTCCTTCCTCCCTCCCTTATTTTCTCCCCTATTCTCATTCCGTTCTTCTTTCTCTCTCCTCCTTCCTTCCACTTCCTCTCCTCACCCCCCCCCCCCCCCACCACCCTAGCTGGTAGAGATGATCGTGGACTTGTGCTCGGGTGGCAGCATCGATGGCCCGCCCACACCACCCACCAGGCCCGCCCACAACCAGTCAGCCCCGCCTATACCACCCCCGCCCATCCCACCCGACGCCCATACGTGTAGAGGGGCGGCCAGATTACCCAGGGCCGCCCGCGTCCTCAACACGCCCCAGCCGCTACAGGTGGGCGGACTGGCGCATCCTCCCCCCGCCCACACTGTGTACGGGTGGCCAGAACCGCCCACCGCCCGCCCACTACACGGCTGCGTCAGGAACCTACGAGTGAACGGAGAGGTGAGTGACGATGCTTGGTTAGGTTAGGTTACGTTAGGTTAGGTTAGGTTCCGTATATAACCAACACACTTAACTAACCTCGTAAGTCCCTCAAGATTAACTCACCTCCCTACAATACCCTCAACACCCAGACACATCCTCACACTACCATCCCTAATCACCATTCACTTAAGTCTAATGGCCTATTAAACCCTAATTAAAAACTAATAAAACTCCTTAACGCAATATTAATGACCTATAGTAATTTTAAGGTATTATTTTAATCGTTCATTTAGGCACAAAGATTCTCTAAAACTCGTAAGTCATTTTATTCACTTAAGAGATTATGAGAACGTATCTGATTTTCACTTAAGTTACGACAAATTCTCAAAGGGAAATCAGAGAGTGGAGGACTGTGGTCACCAACCCTCAGAATGAATGATTGCCTTAACGGTGTACACGTTAATAGAGGCACTGTACTGTACATGGAGATAACAGGAACCAGACGCGTTAGTACTAATATTGCAGACCATTTCACTATCTCTTCCCTGACAGAGAGACAAAGAGAGAGATAAATCGCGTACCATCTCTCTCTCTCTCTCTCTCTCTCTCTCTCTCTCTACAACTCGGTCCTCTGATGTCCAACCTAACCTAACTTAACCTAACCTAACCTAACCTAACCTAACCTAAACTAGATACATTCACTCTTCACTTACGAAGAAATATTAAATCGTGCGAACTTTTGAGAATCCCAACTCCCTTCTCTCACACAATATAACCACACTCACTCACACACTCACTCACTCACTCACACTCTCACTCACTCACACACACACTCACACACTCACTCACTCACACTCTCACTCACTCACTCATTTACATGTTGGTGTTCTGTGTTTGTTTTGTTCAGCCGTGTGTTAGACGAGAGCCGCTGCCAGTGTGGAAAGATATTGTGTGTTTCGTCTGATTTCTTATTAATTTCGTGTTTGTATTTGTTATTTGTGTTTACTTGTTTTGTGGGTGTTTGTATTTTGAGAGTTATTGTTTGTCGTGTTTTTGTTTGTCGTGTTTTTGTTTGTCGTGTTTTTGTTTGTCGTGTTTTTGTTGTGTTTGTTGTTTGTCAATATTGATGTATTTCATTTATTCTTTCATATTTATTTATTTATTATATTTATATTATTGTGTTTAGTTATGGTTAGGTTAGGTTAGGTTATGGTTAGGTTAGGTTAGGTTATGGTTAGGTTAGGTTATGGTGAGGTTTTGGTTAGGCTTTGGTTAGGTTAGGTTATGGTTAGGTTAGGTTAGGTTAGATTAGGGTTAGGTTAGGTTATGGTTATGGTGAGGTTTTGGTTAGGCTTTGGTTAGGTTAGGTTATGGTTAGGTTAGGTTAGGTTAGGTGATGGTTAGGTTAGGTTAGGTTAAGTTAGGTTACATCAGTTTCGTTTGTGTTTTTCACCCATAATTTCCCACTACTTCAAAACCCTGACTACTTTGCGCAACCAATATTGCTTTTGTTTTTCTGTGTGTGTTGGGGGGGGGGGGTCATATCTCCATAACTACCAATTTAAGGTCATCAAATTCACATGAAACACGATGAAATAATAAAAAAAAAAAACTTATTTCCCGTAGTCATTACCGTGGTTGGCAGCTACTAAATATTTACCGTCATCGTCATATACGAATCATTAAATAATTCACGAGTTTCCCCAAGTCAACAAAGCCAAGCTGTATATTACTCTATCCTATAGCTTCACAAACACTAGCATCATTTACCTACCCTAACCTACCCTATGTATCACTATATATCACAGTATGTATCACCATGTATCACTGCATGTATCACCATGTATCACTATGTATCACCATGTATCACTGTATGTATCACCATATATCACTGCATGTATCACCATGTATCACTGTATGTATCACCATGTATCACTATGTATCACCATGTATCACTGTATCACCATGTATCACTGTATGTATCACCATGTATCACTGTATGTGTCACCATGTATCACTGCATGTATCACCATGTATCACTGCATGTATCACCATGTATCACTGCATGTATTACCATGTATCACAGTATGTATCACCATGTATCACTGCATGTATCACTATGTATCACCATGTATCACTGTATGTGTCACCATGTATCACTGTATGTATCTCCATGTATCACTGCATGTATCACCATGTATCACTGTATGTATCACCATGTATCACTGCATGTATCACTGTATGTATCACCATGTATCACTGTATGTATCACCATGTATCACCATGTATCACTGCATGTATCACCATGTATCACTGTATGTATCACCATGTATCACTGCATGTATCACCATGTATCACTGTATGCGTCACCATGTATCACTGTATGTATCACTGCATGTATCACCATGTATCACTGCATGCATCACCATGTATCACTGTATGTAACAGTGTATGTATCACTGCATGTATCACCATGTATCACTGCATGTATCACTGTATGTATCACTGCATGTATCACCATGTATCACTGCATGTATCACCATGTATCACTGTATGTAACACCATGTATCACTGTATGTATCACCATGTATCACTGCATGTATCACCATGTATCACTGCATGTATTACCATGTATCACCATGTATCACTGTATGTATTACCATGTATCACTGTATGTATCACTGTATGTATCACCATGTATCACTGTATGTATTACCATGTATCACCATGTATCACTGTATGTATCACCATGTATCACTGTATGTATCACCATGTATCACTGTATGTATCACCACGTATCACTGTATGTATCACCATGTATCACTGTATGTATCACCATGTATCACCATGTATCACTGTATGTATCACCACGTATCACTGTATGTATCACTGTATGTATCACCATGTATCACTGTATGTATTACCATGTATCACCATGTATCACCGTATGTATCACCATGTATCACTATGTATCACCATGTATCACTGTATGTATCACCATGTATCACTGTATGTATCACCATGTATCACCATGTATCACTGTATGTATCACCATGTATCACCATGTATCACTGTATGTATCACCATGTATCACTGTATGTATTACCATGTATCACCATGTATCACCGTATGTATCACCATGTATCACTGTATGTATCACCATGTATCACTGTATGTATCACCATGTATCACTGTATGTATCACCATGTATCACTGTATGTATCACCACGTATCACTGTATGTATCTCCACACAGTTAATGGATCTAGGTGATGGCCTCCTCAGTAAGAACAGTTCACCAGGCTGTGTTGATGTTGACTGTACCTCCACCGGCCTCCACTGTGGCCTCCACGCTAGGTGAGTTGTATGTCTGTCTGTCTGTGTTTGTGTTTCTCTGTGTCTGTCTATAGGTTTGTCTTCCTATCTGTCTGTATCTATGTCTGTCTGAGTGTCTCTTTGTTTGTGTTTGTTTATGTTTGTATGCGAGTGTGTGTGTGTGTTTGTCCGTTTCTTTGTGTCTGTATGTATGTCTGTGTCTATGTGTGTGTCTACATGTGTGTACGTAGGTGTCTGTCTTCGTGTGTGTGTGTGTGTGTCCGTCGTGTAGTTTTGTGTTGAAGTTGACCAAATACTAATGCTCTCTCTCTCTCTCTCTCTCTCTCTCTCTCTCTCTCTCTCTCTCTCTCTCTCTCCTACAGGTGTGAGGGCTCGCCAGGTGGGCTACGGTGCGTGTGTCAACCAGGGTGGGCGGGGGTGGGCTGTTCCTCACCCACCACGCCCACCACCTTCCACCTGCATAGCTTCGTCAAATTGGCTCTCTCCTTCACCCCTCTTGGCTACACCACCTCCATTAGTCTCAGGTAAGACGGACACACCGCTTATCTCTCTCTCTCTCTCTCTCTCTCTCTCTCTCTCTCTCTCTCTTCCCATTCATAATTTCCCTCCATGAACACAAATGACCGTCGATAAACAGTACCTAGGTAGTTAAAGCGTACCTAACACAGACGGAACTAAGTTTTAGTGGTAGTTAGCACGTACTGACTTCGTAATCCCCTCTGGCTATTGGCTGTTTAGCGGAGCAAGGTTTAATGGCCTCGTTAGTGTAATTGTTTGAGTTGCTCTTTGTCACATTGTCGAGGTGTTAATATGTGAGTGATTTTCTTGTTAAGTCTCTCTCTCTCTCTCTCTCTCTCTCTCTCTCTCTCTCTCTCTCTCTCTCGTTATCTCTCTCTCTCTCTCTCTCTCTCTCTCTCTCTCTCTCTCTCTCTCTCTCTCGTTACCTCTATATATGTCAATCAATCAATCTCTTTATCTATCCTTTCATCTGTCTATTCATCCTTCTATCCATCTATCCGTCTATCTTAACTGTTTACATATCCATCCATCTATCCATCCATCTGTCTATCTAAATATCAGTCTAATTATCTATCCATCTATCTATCCATCTATCCGTCTATCTATCTATCCATCTATCCATACAGGTTCAGAACGCGACGTAGTGAAGGCCAGCTGGTCGTCCTGTCGTCCCGGGATGGAGGTGACCGCTTCGGCCTGCAGCTGGTGGGTGGACGGGCCTGTCTCTTGCTCCAGCTGTCTCCAGACCCTCCCAGGACCAGCTGTCTCTCCTCTCCTCGCCTCACAGATGGTCGTTGGCACCACCTTTCTGCTGCTAGGTAATGGTGGAGTGGGGGGAGGGGGAGAGAGGGAGAAAAGAAAGAAACAGGTATAGAGAGAACCAGGAAGAAAAATAAGTTAAAGAAAGAAAGAATGAAAGAAAGAAAATAACCACGAAGTCTCTCAAACGCTGTTTTACGGAGATAATTATTTTTCTTATCTTACTTGAAGCTGATGTTATGACTCTCTCTCTCTCTCTCTCTCTCTCTCTCTCTCTCTCTCTCTCTCTCTCTCTCTCTCTCTGTCCTTTGATCTGTCTAAAAATCTCCATCTATCGATCTTCTTATCCTACATAAATCTATCTATCTACTTCCCCCCTCCCACACACACCCCCCCCCATTCTACCCTCCCTCCACATACCCCCTCTCACATACCCCCTCCCACACACTCACTCAACCCCCCACACCCCCCATCTACCCCCCCACACTCACTCAACCCCCCACATCCCCCCATCTACCCCCCCACACCCCCCCTCCCACACACTCACACCCCCCCCATCTACCCCCCTCCACACACCCCCATCTACCCCCCCCACACACCTTCTCCCACACATTCACTCAACCCCCCCATCTACCCCCCTCCACACCCCCCCACACACCCCCCCCCCCACACACACACACAAAGAAAAAACTTAATTGGTAGAAATAAATGATGTTTTTTCCTTAGGGGAGAAACGTGATATTTCTGGCCTCGAGATTTGTTGTTTTAACCCCGTAACTGTGTAAGGCTGCGTCTGTTAGTCTGTGTTTTAGTCTGTTAAGTTCATGTTTTTGTCTGTTAAGTTCATGTTTTTGTCTGTTAAGTTCACATTTTTGTCTGTTAAGTTCACATTTTTGTCTTAAGTTCATATTTTTGTCTGTTATGTTCATATTATGCTTTTCATCATTCTCCTCTTGATAGACAGACATACAGAAACACAGACAGACAGACGATACAAACAGACAAATAAAATATACATAGATACAGACAGACAGACAAATACAAACACACAGTTACAAACACACACACGCAGAGTTACAGACATACAGATACGCAGAGTTACAGACAGACAGATAGGTGTTGTGAATTAAGACAGGTGTATATACCATAACAATTCACCTCTACAACAGACAGGGTTCAGCTACCTTCCTGACGGCGGATGACGGTGACGGGGAGCTGTACCAGGCGTCTGTCTCACTCGAAGGGCGGCAACTGTTGTCAGTGGATAGGCTGGAGGGCGTACACGTCGGGGGCACGGCAGAATACGTGGGTCTTACTGTGGTCAAAGTGCACGGCGATTTCTATGACGGTACGTACAGGTAGTGTGTGTGTGTGTGTGTGTGTGTGTGTGTGTGTTGAAAAAAATAGAAAAAATACACTTGAGAGAGAGAGAGAGAGAGAGAGAGAGAGATAACTTAACTTCAGATATAATCGCATTAGACAGTTCTTTGGATGAGCGCTAATCTCCCAAGGGATGTTTCGACGGATACTTGCAAACAAAAATCTCTCTCTCTCTCTCTCTCCCTCTCTGTCTGTCTGTCTCACTCTTTTTCGTTTTACCCTCCCTGTATGTATGTAATAATAATAATAATAATAATAATAATAATAATTAACGGTTTATTGAAAGAGCTTGGCAGCCAGAAGGCTGAAAATATACAGTTACATATTTGGGGAATGGGTTACGAATTACAAATAATATACAAGTAACATAAGTGACACAAATAAGACATATAATAACTAGATGGGGAAAAGCTCAAACTACAGTGCATTTCAACATAGTGACAGTGCAAGTAGTAGTGTTTACTGGGAGTGAATACACTGGTTTATTACAAGTTATTGATAATTTTTACAATGGTTGGGACTGGGCTGTTCTTATAGCGATCAGTTCGTGCACGTATGGGCTGGATGCGGTTGTGGTGTCGAACAGCAATTCTCGGACAAGGGATCTCAGGTGGTAGTAGGAGCCGGTGTCGGGGATGGTGTATGTATGTATGTATGTATGTATGTATGTATGTATGCGTAGTCGCCTTACAACACACACACACACACTGTATATTCATAAGTAAATAGATAAAGAGATAGATAGATAAGAAAATATATAAGTAGACAGACAGACCGACAGATACACTTAGACAGAAACACAGACAGATACACACCCACAGACAGACAGACAGACTAATCGTAATATCCTCTTCCAGGTTGTATGGATGACGTCAGAATCTCCGGGCGTGGTGTGCCCCTCCCCCCAGAGGTCAACAAGACGGCGTGGGGGCGTGTGGGAGTGGCCAGGGGGGTGGAGGGAGGCTGCCGCGCGCCCCCTGCCTGTGCTAACGTTACCTGCCGCGCGCCCCTCACCTGTGTTGACACCTGGAGATCTTACCACTGCGGGTGTGTAGATGTTGGTGGGTGTAGTGTGGGTGTTGATGGGTGTAGTGTAGGTGTTGGTGGGTGTAGTGTAGGTGTTGAGTAGCTAACCTAACCTGACCTTGTGGTGTTGCAGGTGTGGTCAGGGACAGGTATGGGACGAAGGAACAACTACCTGTGTGGAGGCGGACGAGTGTGTGTGGAGGCCCTGTCTGCACGGCGGCTCCTGCCTTAACACCTCCCCAGGTATTAGACTCACCTGCTGTTGATATACCTGAGTATAACCCGACCACTTGTAGTGAAGATATACCATACTAGTGCTCACGTATACAAAAACCTGAATGCTTAGGCAAAATGGCAAAACAAATGGATATCTTGCCTATTTTGGGGGTAATTTCAAAATAGAATTTCTTTTGTCTGAAACTAACCCTTAGTTTATGTTCAGTTAGTGAGGTCAGGGTAGTTAAATTCGTGTTAAAGTGAACACTGTTTACTGTGGTCAGCGGGCTTCGTGTGCGCCTGTCCTGTCGGGTTCAGCGGGCAACACTGTCATCTGCCCGACGTGGGGGAGACTTCGCTCAAACTCTCCCTCGGTGCTCTGGTCGCTATCGTCGTCTGGTGTACTCTACTCTTCCGTAAGTAGCGCCACCATCCTGTCAGTATGAGGTGATAATTTGTAGTTCATGTTTATCCTAAAGAGTGAGAAAGAGGGAGAAGAAATAGCTAGATAGGCAGAAGTGAGAGAAAAGAGAGATAGGGAGAGAGAGACAAACCCCACAATATCTCACCCAGTATAGTTCCTCCTGAGTTAACACAGCCTCGTCCTGCCGCCCCAGTGCTCATCTGCGCCTTCCTGCTTCACCAACATCACCGACGTTCAGCGCTGCGCAGGGGGATGGCTGATGGCAAGGAGACATCTGTTAGCTGTAAAGAGCAGGTGGTGCCTCCCCCCTGCAGCCACGCCACACCTAACTTACTGGAGCTACAGCTGTTGAAGCCGCTCAGGACCAACGGCCAGCCAGCCTGGACCAGCAACCCAAATATTGCAGGTATTACTGGGAGGTGTTGGTGTTGGTCAGGGTAGTGAATTGTGAATTTTGCCGCAGACAACAGTTAGTTTATTGTGCACCCTATACTCATCCTGTGAGGGGTAGCACAAAAAGGATTACAGAGTGGAGGCTACAAAGGGTGTTTATCAGTCCTCAGTGGTCAGGATATTATGGCATTGAGTGTTACAGAATATTTCCAGTACATTATTTGCTTAGGTCAGTACAGTACATAGAATTGTTATTAGTTGCGAAGTGTGTATACAGCTTTAGTATATCAGCTTTTGTCATCTAAGATAATGCCGAGAAGATTCTTCACTCACTAAGGTAATATTCGCCTTCAGATGTGGACGTCCTACAGGTAGACGCGGCGTCGGTCACCAGCAGCTTGGAGGAACAGCAGCGGAGGGGCGGCGCCTTCCACACAACACCCCTCACCCACCACCAGGCACCCTGTAGCAGCAACGTAGGTGACGCACAGAGAAGCAGTACCACCACAGGCGACACACAGAAGAGAGGAAGCCAGAATGGGTGTAGTCGAGGAGCACCTGAGAACCCTCCTGCCGGCGATGACCTCAGGAACTACGCCTACGAGGGTGAAGGGTCGTCTCCCGGGTCACTGTCGTCCTGTGAGTGTGGGTGAAGGAGGGAGGAAGGGTGGGGTGTTAGTGAGGGAGGGAGGAAGGGGTCTTAGGGGGGAAAGAAGAATATATTTTCTCTCAAGCGTATTCCAGTTTGTGTACAAGTTGTAGTTATTATGAAAATGATTGTTTAACCATAGACACACTGTAAACTTTTTCTTTACACACACACAACCTTATCTTTGAACCCCTAATAAGTATGGTCTTTGAAATGACTTCAGACGAATTTGAATGTCACTAAGCGTCTTTATAGTTTAATATTTTAAACTGTATTATTAACCTTTCTTGAGGCATAAACAGAGACTTGTACTGTTGTTCATCCCTTTTATGTGGTTAGGTTAATCTTTGTTTGTGGCACTGTCACAGGTCTGGAGAGTTGCAGCGGAAGTGGCAAATTCCTGGGCGGGTTCCGTGAGGTGGCACACATGCTGGAATCTTGACACGCGGTTGGCTCACATGTAAGTCAATCAGAGGCGTCGTCGACCAAAACAAACACTGCTGAACACGACGTTGCCTCAGTCAGTGTTATCCACATCCCCAGCAGCAGCACGGAGCAGCTGTCTTTACCAGTCAGGAACGAGATCATGACACCTGTGGCGGCCACGGCGGTGTCTACTTCAGTCTCCGACCTCCCCTGTGCCTTCCACGTCGTCAGATAGTGGCATCGTTGACAGTGGAGCCTCGACAAGCGTCCACACAACACCACCATTAAGTGTATATCGTGTTTTCAATCTCATCTATCGATTTTTTGATGTTTATATGTCTTCACGTGTTTTACTCGGCAGCGTCGCAAAACTACCTGTAAATATTATCCAGAATTTAGATTATATGTCTTCTTGTTTTGTTTGTTTATCACTTAAGAGTCGCCGCTCATAACAAGTAACAACCGAGGTGTCACCGTTCACAGCTCCCGTAAAAAAAATCTATAAACTTGCTTCCTTATTCTTCGATGTTGCTTTTTTATTTTCATGTAACATTGATCCAAAATATAAACATTTTAGCAGATAAGAATGTTTACTGACTTTGTTTCTGTAAAAAAAATAAGAATATTTATACGAGTAAAAAAAACAACTAAAATTTATACAATACACTTCACTTATTTAATGGTACTGGAAACTTAAGGTGTTTTGATTGTATTGGATGAGGCAAGATAATAATTACTATGGAGTCACCTGAACATTACCCCACCACCACCACCAGCACATTTCACCTGATGATTAAACACCCTAATTCTACCTGGAGGGGTTAGATTAGTGTTTGTATTAGGTTAGGTTAGATTAAGTTAGGTTATCTTAGGGTTAGTGTTGCGTTACTTTAGATTAAATTAGGCTGCGTTAGGTTAGGTTAGCATTAGGGTATTTAATGTTCTGGTGATTTAAGCTGAATGAAGGTTAAGTTAGGTTTCTTAAATGTGGAAGGACACACACACACACACACACACATATTTATAAACATTAACCCCTTGTATACGGGCTCCCCTCTCTGTACTGAATAAATTCGTCTGGCCTTTACCAAACAGAATATTAAAAGTGGTGTCCCTATACTGAAGGCATTAAACAAATCGCTCTGACAACTTAATAAATAGTAAAAATTATTTATACATATTTGCTTACGTCCATTATTATTTAAAGTAAACATCTTGACATTATTATAACTTCTCAGTTGACTTAAAATGGTTTTGTTGTTAAAGGAATTTGGTGGGAATAATTTTGCTGTATTTTTGTCATAGGGGTTTGGGTTACAGGAGGTTGATACAGGCATGACCAAGAACTGTAATCATGAGTGGGTAATGCGTCCACAAGGTTACATGGTACACATTAGCTGTAACACTCGACTCTCTGTAGCATTTTGCATTTTTCTATACATTCATCTGATCAATAAATATACAATGTGATGCTGTTTAATGATTGGTTTTTATTGACCTTGTGTTAGAAAATATTATTGTACTATAAGTTTGAGATTTTTTGCCCGGTAGTAGGCAGCTACCAAACAGGGAAGTACTACCACCTGGGAAGATATTGGAAGCATAATATGTTGTATAATGGTAGACCCTGCTGCTATATGTAACCAAGCCCCAGGTTGCTGATCTGACTTTCTGCCTCATTTACACACATTTGCAGGTCTCAATTGTTTCTCTTACTTTGACAACTCAATACACATAATATTGTTTGTCACTTTTGATCTTTTATTCATTTTTGTATTTATTAATATTATTATTATTATTATTATTATTATTATTATTATTATTATTATTATTATTTTTATTATTATTTTATTATAAAAAAATAAGTAAATAAATAAAAAGTGAGGTTTCCTCCTCGCTCTTCGGATACAGGAGCAATCGTAGCGCCACCTGATATATCGTATACTGTACAATAATCTCAAGGACTAATTATATAACATTACGTATCATCTGGATTAGTACAC
This sequence comes from Homarus gammarus, assembly GCA_958450375.1. NCBI lineage: Eukaryota > Metazoa > Arthropoda > Malacostraca > Decapoda > Nephropidae > Homarus > Homarus gammarus. The sequence continues at coordinate 1,930,826 of CAUDMG010002459.1, forward strand.
AGCATGGTGTTTGTAAATACGTATAAGAATGTTATCACGATATCATATGGCCGAGGATGCGAGGTTTATAAACGCGTTTTAGCTTTACTGGAAGAGGTGAAAAGGTGGAAGGATGTTTTCTTGGGGGAATTGGACAACAAACCACCACCAAATTCAAAACAAAATGACGCTTGGGTCCGTTTAAAGTGCGGGGAATGTTGTAACTCTAGTCAGGATTGCCAGGTTGCCTATTGTAGTACTAGGCTCCTCTGTGCCATAAGCTATTGTAGTACTAGGCTCCTCTGTGCCATAAGCTATTGTAGTGCTAGGCTCCTCTGTGCCATAAGCTATTGTAGTGCTAGGATCCTCTGTGCCATAAGCTATTGTAGTACTAGGCTCCTCTGTGCCATAAGCTATTGTAGTGCTAGGATCCTCTGTGCCATAAGCTATTGTAGTACTAGGCTCCTCTGTGCCATAAGCTATTGTAGTACTAGGCTCTTCTGTGCCATAAGCTATTGTAGTACTAGGCTCTTCTGTGCCATAAGCTATTGTAGTGCTAGTCTTCTCAATCAATTTGATATATCTGTGATGTTAATACGCGCTATATATGACAAAACAAGGATGTTATGACGTCAAGTGATCGTATCAGCAGCATGCATACACTCATACGCAGACAATCAGAGATTAGATCAACAGCTTATTAGCCGGCATCTGCTTTTATCATATGTCGTGTTCTTCAGCAAGACGTCATTCACATTCTTAACACTGAAAAAAAAGAATACGGGAACAAAGGTGATCGAAGTTTGACTGAATTTTATGTTTTCACTTAATATTTTGTTTTACCTTTTTGAACGATGGTTTAACTCTTTGAGGTTGATGGCTTAACACCTTTAGAAAACTGGTTTAACTTTTTTAGAATGATTGTTAACCTGAGAGCATGGATGACTATTCCTTGGTCAAGTTGCCTTACTGTACACCAATGTTGTTTACCTACACTCTCGGCACACGGGAAACATTACTCCCATCGCCTTCATGCATTGTTTATAGTCATGCTGAACTGTTTACTTGCATCTCTTATAAACATACTTATCCAATTGTAAACCTGCGTGACAACTTCAATGAATAAATATTATGATTATTATTATTAGTAGTAGTAGAAGTAGCAGTAGTAGTAGTAGTAGTAGTAGTAGAAGTAGTAGTAGGAGAACGAGAGCTTCTGCCCCAACTCCGACAACTGCTGCAGATATTGACTATGAGGCTACAGTCACTGAATGCCGCAAAGATCTGCGGCTCAACTAACTCAACACAGCTAGGATAGCTACTTATGTATTAGGATATTTAATATTAAGGTAATAAAATGGCGGCGAAGATGTGGCTATTGGGGGAGGCTGGAGGCCACTGTATTGATTATTAAAAAAAAAGTAGTAGTAGTAGTAGTAGTAGTATTGTTGTTATTGGTGACATGACAAAACAAGAAATGACTAACTTAAAAAATTGTAGTAACTTAGAAAACCTACCCGAGCGGCCTAATTAACCTAACCTAACCAATCTTACCCTAACCTAACAAAGCCTAACTTAACCTAACCTACCACAAGTTAACCTAACCCAGCATAAGCTAACCTAAGACAAACTAACATTACATAAAAATTGAACTTCAAGGAACAAAATGGCAGAATTGTATCCATATTTTCATCAACTGGGGGAAACTTTCTGGTTGAATATATCTTATTTCATTATTTTATGGTTGAATTGTTAGTCCGGAGGAACTGGAAGTTTTTCAAGAACATTTTTTTTCCTAATAACGAGAGTCGACAGGTGATGGTGGTGGCAGCTTGGACATATTCTCAGTGACCAAGACGCTGTGAATTTCCGCCAAGGTATAACTTCAACGTCACTACTTCACAAAGTCCGTGTGAACCGTCATAACCCTATCTCCCTTGATAACACCAATTTTATTACCACTTGTGACGCCACCGCCCCTCCCCCCTTCAGTCGTTACCGCACTCTCTGAACTTGATTTTGTTGTATATTATTTATTTACCATATTTTTTTTCTTATTTGAAAGATAAGGAAAATTGGGGTCATGTGAAGATTAGCTCCGTGTTTATTTCACCACATCAATACCCTGACGCTAATAAAACCTAATCTAAGCTAATCTGATAACCTAATCCCCACAGGTAGGCCTAGTGTTACGGTGATAATCAGGGAAATAAACTAGGGGTGTTAATCCTCAGGTGATCCATATATATTGTCCCAGGGAATTAACTACCTTCGCTAAGGAGTAGAATCGTAGTGGTGTAGTTGACAGGAAATGCATCATTATGGGGCGGTCCCCTTACCGATAACACGATGGGTATTTAACGCAAGAGATTCTGGTTAGCATCATAAGTGTCTCAAGAACTGCCTTGTCTACAGCACCTCCACAGCACCCCTACAAAGTTTCTACAAGGTACTAACACGATCTACTACAACTTGTTCAACATTAGACTACAGTCTACGCAGCTTCCTTGCCAACACAGTCAAATTATTGGCTGATTTAGTAAGTAATTTTCTATTCATAAGTTTGAAAATAATACCTTAATCAAGAACAACTAGAAATAAACTAAATATAACATTATACGACTCTGTTAACGGAATAATCCATAAATAATGAGAGGAAAATTAATAGTGTAAAATTAATTCATTCTTGCAGAGAGAAAGAGAGGAGGATTATGAGGGCCGTTTGGATATTGTTTGCACTGACTTGCGCTGGGCAGACACTACGGGTGGGTGGCGCTGCTGTCGTCACGGGTCCGCCAGATATCAACGCACAATGCCCCGTCCCTCAGAGCAAGAACGCCACACTTCTTCCCAATCCAGACGACTGCGCGACATACTACGCCTGCAGCTGGGGGGTCGCCTACTTAATGCACTGTCCTGGTGAGCTCCTCTTTGACATCAATCTACACGTCTGTACCTGGTCTTGGCAGGCTCACTGCTTCGTTCTTACCACCGAGGAGCCTAGTACTACAGTAGTCTACAGCACTGAGGAGCCTAGTACTACAGTAGTCTACAGCACTGAGGAGCCTAGTACTACAGTAGTATACAGTACTGAGGAGCCTCGTACTACAGTAGTCTACAGCACTGAGGAGCCTAGTACTACAGTAGTCTACAGTACTGAGGAGCCTCATACTACAGTAGTCTACAGCACTGAGGAGCCTAGTACTACAGTAGTCTACAGCACTGAGGAGCCTAGTACTACAGTAGTCTACAGTACTGAGGAACCTCGTACTACAGTAGTCTACAGCACTGAGGAGCCTAATACTACAGTAGTCTACAGCACTGAGGAGCCTAGTACTACAGTAGTCTACAGCACTGAGGAGCCTAGTACTACAATAGTTTACAGCACTGAGAAGCCTAGTACTACAGTAGTCTACAGCACTGAGGAGCCTAGTACTACAGTAGTCTACAGCACTGAGGAGCCTAGTACTACAGTAGTCTACAGTACTGAGGAGCCTCGTACTACAGTAGTCTACAGCACTGAGGAGCCTAGTACTACAGTAGCCTACAGCACTGATGAGCCTAGTACTACAGTAGTCTACAGCACTGAGGAGCCTAGTACTACAGTAGTCTACAGCACTGAGGAGCCTAGTACTACAGTAGTCTACAGCACTGAGGAGCCTAGTACTACAGTAATCTACAGCACTGAGGAGCCTAGTACTACAGTAGTCTACAGCACTGAGGAGCCTAATACTACAGTAGTCTACAGCACTGAGGAGCCTAGTACTACAGTAATCTACAGCACTGAGGAGCCTAGTACTACAGTAGTCTACAGCACTGAGGAGCCTAGTACTACAATAGTCTACAGCACTGAGGAGCCTAGTACTACAGTAGTCTATAGCACTGAGGAGCCTAGTACTACAGTAGTCTACAGCACTGAGGAGCCTAGTACTACAGTAGTCTACAGCACTGAGGAGCCTAGTACTAGTGTAGTCTACAGCACTGAGGAGCCTAGTACTACAATGGTCTACAGCACTGAGGAGCCTAGTACTACAGTAGTCTACAGCACTGAGGAGCCTAGTACTACAGTAGTCTACAGCACTGAGGAGCCTAGTACTACAGTAGTCTACAGCACTGAGGAGCCTAGTACTACAGTAGTCTATAGCACTGATGAGCCTAGTACTACAGTAGTCTACAGCACAGAGGAGCCTAGTACTACAGTAGTCTACAGCACTGAGGAGCCTAGTACTACAGTAGTCTACAGCACTGAGGAGCTTAGTACTACAATAGTCTACAGCACTGAGAAGCCTAATACTACAGTAGTCTACAGCACTGAGGAGCCTAGTACTACAGTAGCCTACAGCACTGAGGAGCCGAGTACTACAGTAGTCTACAGCACTGAGGAGCCTAGTACTACAGTAGTCTACAGCACTGAGGAGCCTAGTACTACTGTAGTCTACAGCGCTGAAATAACTACGAGTCCAACACCAAACACTGAAATTCCTCCTTCCCCGTCACCTTTTGTCCCCAGCTGTCCCGTTGTTCACACTTCAGCTGGTGTCCTCTACCTAGCTAACCCAGCCGACTGCTCCACCTTCTACGTCTGTTCTCACGGTCGACCTCATCTCATGTGTTGTCCTTCAGGCACCTTCTTCGACCTGAACCTCGAGGCGTGTAACTACGCCTCCGTGATAAACTGTGACGTGGTTCTGGAGTGGCAGCCTAGAGTTATAACTAAGGTCTTTTAAGTTAGCCAGTTGGATGTGTATTAGGTGCAGCAAATCGGCTTGCGAGGGAGTTAACTATCTAATAGGTGGCATTAACACATGTAAGGTTCAAATTTGGGTCAATACTTTGAAGAATAAACAAATTATTCGCCAAATTAATGTCATAAACTTGAAAGTATCTTTGAGTGTATTTAATGTGTGTTTTTATGTATATCTTATTAACGTGTTAAAATTAATATTTGATACAATTACTGTGTGTCTATTTCAATAATTTACCTTAAATATGTGTATGCTAATGATACAAATTTAGCATAGCATAGTATGTCATGTGTGTGAGATAGCTTGTTGTTCTGCTACCTCTTAGCTCCTATGTACAGTGTTTTCATAGTCATAATTTTTCGTGTTAGTTTCATTGTCAGCATAGTTTCATTTTATAGTTATTTATTTATTCGTTTATTTATTAAATAGTGTGTCAGTACCTCTGTATTTTTACAGACACTCAACGTAAAATATAATGTACTAGTTATTGTTTTAGGTTAAGAAATTCATTTCCTAACAAATTACGTGTTTTGTACTTTAATGTGAGTGTAAATGATATATAAAATATACTTTACAACCCTAAATGTCAACGATATTGTTTTTGTTAAGTGTCCTTGCATATATTTTCAAATCACTATAAATTATTGTGCTTAATTATAATGTAACCAGTGTGCGACATGACAAAGTTACGAATAAAATGTAATTTATAACTTGAAAAAAAACAGCAGCTCATCTCTCCTGTTCGTGGTATTCTTTCGACATTGGCCACGCTAGATAAACATTGAAAGAATTTCTTGTGAAACAAACACAACTAAACCAATAGAACCCTTATCTAAAACCCTGTATTCATGTTTTAAGGTTGGTTACCTTACTTGTGTATATAATTTAAAGTCTTATATCAGTTTTTAATCTTTTTATTGTGAAATGAAGATATTAAATAAATATTCAGTAAATATGTTGACTAGTGTATATTTATGTTCAATATTATTTTTATCCATATTTCTAAAATGAATATGTGAAACACTGATTTGAAAATTTAGAATTCGTGCAAAGTTAAAAAAAAATTCCCTTAAGTAATAATATTAAGAATATTGAAGATATTCCTGTTAGTGTAGTTTAGAGTTGTTTTCGCTCTTCAGAACCCAGCCCTGACGTGACTCAGTGATAACAAGTTACAGCTATTAACAGATAGATAATGGCAGGCAAAGGCAGTCTTGGCTCTGTTGTCACCATGACTTCTAAACACCTTGGTAAAGGTAAGCTTAGTGTGTCATATGGGAATAAAGTAGAAATATTAAGTTTTCTTGAGTCCCCATGAAACTTACTTTAAGGTGTAGGATGTGAGTGAAGGCTTGGATCACCTCTATCCGTGACACGAGACTGTATAGTTTAATTGTATAATATAAGGTTAAGCTTCAATTGTCAATATAAAAATCATATATATAATAAACTTATCGTGTGAACGTGTACAGCATAATATACTCTAAAAAGAATACCTGGTTTACCTTAGGGTCACCACAGGTAGATGTGACCAAAATATCCAGTTAGAATATTTATCATAAATACAGTATAGACAAACTGTTTATCTTGTGGAAAATATATATAAGGATTATTCTTTTTAGTGTTATTATTATTATTATTATTATTATTATTATTATTATTATTATATTTACAGGCTCGGTTTGTCCTCCCCTGGCTAAAGGAGTTCTTCGTTGTTATACTATGAAGTACTGTCCTTATGCTCAGAGAACACACCTTGTTTTGGCTGCCAAAAACATTAAGTGAGTTGTAATACCAGTTTTTGACAGGTGTTCATTGGTGCTTTTGTATATATATATATATATATATATTATATATATTATATATATATATATATATATATATATATATATATAATTTTTTTTTTACTTGAAACGCTTTGTCATGTGAAGATTACTACACTTCAGCTTATCCTGGGATGAACCACCCCATCACTAACCTAACCCCCAGGTAAAATTTGAGTGTTTAATCATTAGGTAAAATAAGCAATGAGGAAGAGTTAATTTTCACATCTAATTATTTTATTTTATTCAGTTTCAAAATTGAGTCAGCATAGTTACAAGGGTGACTTCTAATACACACTATTAATATTTCAGACATGAAGTTGTTTACGTCAACTTGAAGACAAAACCAGATTGGCTGTTTGAGAAGAACCCGCGAGGCAAGGTCCCGATTCTCGAGTACAACGGTCGGCTGTTGTCCGAGTCGCTGGTGACGTGTGACTACTTAGATGAAGCTTACCCTAATCCCCCACTGTACCCAGCCGACCCATGGAAGAAAGCGCAGGATCGAGTCTTTGTTGAGCTCTGGTCGCAGGTGTGTGTGTCACTGTCGGAGGAATAGAAAGATGACCAATCCATCTTATTACACCGATAGTTGACCACCTTAACACTAACCTAACCCAATCAACCCTTTCAGGAAGCATTAGGAAGGTGAAATAAACTGGGGCAGCTAATTTTCATATGACTTGGGAGAAATATCTTGAACACCACTCATTCCAAATTCATAAGGACAATGTACAGCTCATCACCGACTTACGACCTACTTGACTTACATCCACCCGCACTTACGCCCTGCCTCAGTCGTACCAAAATTTGGTCTAATTTCGTATTTTCAAGTCCCAAAGTCAGTACACAGACAAAATATTCATCTGTAATTCATTTTAAAATGGCTGGCAAGCTTAAAAGTGAGTGTTTTGTGATGCTGAGAAGAAAAAGAGACCCAAATTTTCGATTTTCTATGTATTATTTAAGCATTTCCGACTTACAACCATTTCGACTTACGACCTGGATGTCGGTCCCTAACCCCGTCGTAATTCGGGGAGCAGCTGTAACTGGAAATACTGTATGTGTGACTGTGAAAATGGTAAGATAAGCTGATAAAGATCTGTCACTACTTAGACTTGAGCAGTACAGCTTATTGAATATTAAGCTGAGTCACTTTCTAAAATGTTAATGATCTTTTACAACTTAAGATTTCAATAACTTTTACCTTGTCTTTACTGAAGGTGATTGTAAAATTTTAGCTGGGAAAACACTTTAATTTTTATTCACGCAATTTTTTTCTTGGCATGATGCAGGTTGGTCAGATAGCTAGTGACTTACCTCAGCTCCCTGGCTAGACGCTAATCCACCAAAGGGTAAATGTACTCGGTTGCATTCATCAATTATTGAGTGCATAGAAGAACGGAATACAATCCTCAGTTCTGGTTGGGAATTACACATGATTATTATCCTTGAACCACCTTTTTGGTCTAAATGTATAATAGATTTATATATGATATTTGAACAGGAGATCTTTTACCTTAGGGCTGTATATGTAATGGGAAAATATTACCTGATCAAATGATTTACTGAAGGTAATGGTTATTGGACCTGGACGGAGAGTTGTGTGTCCCCAGAGAATATAATTGTAGTAATTTAATCATTATATAAAATACACCTGTACCAATTTTGCCGTTAGTATTTTTATTTTTGCACAAGGCTCATTCTTAGAGACTCATTCCTTGATTATTCCATGTAAATATTGCAGTAAGAGTGTACCTTACTAGTATAGTCCAACACATCACTCCAGGTGCTGTACAAAGTGTGTGCTTCAAGGTTGTGAGTGTGAGAAGGGGGTACTCAGTGGTTGTGCTGTTAGTTTGTTTTCAGGCTTGCTTGCTTGTCCAGGTGATATCCTAGGCAATTTTAGAGGTAGGAAGCAAAGATTTGGACATACAGTATTAGTGACTTTTTTCTATACAGTACTCATATTTTGCTCATGTGACAGTAAACATACTGATATTTATTGTAATGAATATATCCACAGGTAACTCGGCCTCTGTTCAGATTGTTCTATTCAAGAGGAGAAGGAGATGAAGAGTTTGTTTCAAAAGAGTGCAGTGACTTCAAGGCTGGTCTTGGTGTGTTTGAGAAGGAACTGACCAAAAGAGGCACACGTTTCTTTGGTGGAGATACACCTGGTAAGCTAACCCAACCCTGTAACCTAACATAAATTAACCTACCAGGACCTGGTAAGTGGGTTGTGGTATTATTTGAGGCTTTCCACCTGATTGAATTTCATGGTAATAATGTATTAATTTTCAAGTACTATATCTACATTTATAATCATGGACGTGGTGCTGAGTTTCACAAGCTTGTGATGTGTACTATGATAAATATATTAGAGTAATTTGTCTGTAATATGTGCATGTGTGTATTTTGTTATGTGTAGATGTTGTATAGAAGAAAGTTAATACTGGTGTATGTATGCTCTTTACACATAGATGATGATGATGATGATGATAATGGAGATAAAATGGGGGGAGGAGGCTAACCTAGCTAGCAAGGGGTTGTTAGTTATTGTGTTAGTTGGAGAGGTCTACTAGGTCCTTGTGTAACTTGGAGAAAACTCTCATCTTTTATCTTATTGGCGTCAAGAAGTTTTTTTATGCTGTGGTATATAATTGTGTAAGTTGGAGAGGTCTGCTAGGTCCTTGTGTGACTATTAGAATACTCTCATCTTTTGATCACTGTTTAGTGTACAATAGTTCTGGCTCTTGAGGGTTATGGAGAAGGCTTTTTGGCCACTAGTTGTGTGATCTTGTGGTGTCCTCTGTTTTTAGTCGATTATATATTTCATCTTCCATGACTTCTAGTTTGTGCCATACTGCCTGTGCTTGGCTGTATGTTCTTATGTTCAGTGGTAAAATGTTGTAATTTTCGTGAAGCTCTTTAATTTTGGTTGTGTATGGGGGACGTTGTTTGGAGGCTCTGCGGATGGCTTTGTTTTGTGTTGCTTGGAGTTTTAATTGGTTGGTAAGGCTGATCGTGTTTAATGGTATTGGCGGGTATTCAAGATGGGGGCGGACAAGTGCTTTAAATAGGTGTAGTTGTATTTTCTCTTCCATTTTGCCGAATCGTCTTAATTTGGTAAGCTGTATTTGGGCTAGTCTATTGCGCCGTGTTATGTGTTTATTTATTCCGGTTCTTGTTATTGTTAGCCCCAGTATTTTTCCTTCGTTTGAGTATTGTATTTCTTCGTTGTTTACAGTGATTGGTGCTGGGTTTATCCTTGAAATGTGTATGATTTTTAGTTTCTGTGTATTAGTTTTTATTTTCCATTTTTTCTCGTAATTATTTATTTGTATTTTGGCGCGAGCTGTTTTTAATGCCATCATCTGTTTGGTCTTGCCTGGATGTACACATAGACTATGAACAGTGTACTTATATACAATATTCTGCAGGTATGTTGGATTACATGATTTGGCCGTGGGCAGAGAGATTTCCCCTGGCAGAACTAATCGCTGGAGAAGCAGGTGTTGTCTCCCGAGAGTGTTTCCCTAAAATGGTAAGACTATTTCTTAGTTACTTCACCAGTGTGTTTCTTGTACATGTTGATTAAGTAAGAAGTACAGTACTGTATATCTACTTATTAAACAAATATACTTTTACTCTAATTAACAACTCTTTCTTTAGCTCTTGTAGTCAAGGTCTTAAAAAATTCCTTAAATGGTTTAGTATAGGAGTAATAGTAATGATAGTACAGTACGATAATTGTTGGAATATATAGTACCGGGTAGTTTTAGTAGTTATAATAATAGTGCATAAGTAGTAATAGGAGTACTGTACTGCAGTAGTAATAGGAGATGTGAATAGTAGTTTCTGAAGCTGTTCTGAAGTTTAATGTGACATATCCAGATTATTAGATATGAATAATTTAGTTAGACGGTTAAATAGATCAATAAGAAACATAACATGATTGACTCTTGTGTTGACAGGTGACGTGGATCAAGGAGATGATGCGGGACTCCTCTGTGAAGGCGACATATCTGCCACCTGAAGTTCATGCAAACTTTTTAACTACTTTTGACCCAGATGACCTGAGACTCAAGAGTTATTTGTAACTCCAGTAGTGGACATGAATTTGAAGTAGTACCTCTTTTTGTTTTGGAAACCTTGAGACCTGTTGATGTGGTGCTGTTTAAACTTTATATTTTAAAAATTTAACAAAATTTTAAGTACTATATTGGATATATAGCTGTATGTATGTAGTACAGTACAGTATACACAATCAGAGAAGTACAGTATCTTTATGAATGGACCTGATAAAATTCTCAATGAACACTGCGACTCCTGTTGTCTCGGTAGGGTTGTCAAAATCCTTCGATCATTCTCATATTGTCTAACACAAAATTGTAAAGGTACTTTATTGATTGTGTGTATCTGTATACTGTACTGGGTATACTGTATATTGTTTATTAGATTTTGTATAACTGTTGTAAGTACTATACTGTATGTACTTTATAATCACATTCATAGGTATCCACTTCATAGAGTACAGTACTGTACAGTACAGAATGTGGTGACCAGATTTTCTTGTCTACAGGTGGTGAAGGGCAATGAGAAATATTAAAAGTAAATTTATATATGATGTTGATGCAAGAAGAAAAAAAAGTGTTAACGAAACTGGTGGACAAACACACGACAAGGAGGTGACAGCCACCAGTGTGCCTTATACCTTTATGGGTTGAGATACAGTACTGTGATATTTCCTGTATAATTTGACTTACTGTGTGGTTTAGTAACATCAGGTGTACAAGACTATTGTTAATGGTTTTTGTATGGAAAGTTGGACATTATGTTAATCTATATGGAGATTTGGTATTTATAATGAACTTGCTTATACACTAGTGATATATAGTTATATTTTTTGTTGGGGAGTGAGTGTGAATACAATACAGCCTTCACAAGAGAAACAATTTTGATGTATGAATCATGAGAAAATGTAACCGATGCACAGAAAAATGCATCAAATCAATAAACACCACTCATAAAGTCTTATATTTTATACTAGACAAAATATCTTCTTGTAGGGCTTGTCGCAGTTTTCGTATTCCTACCTTATATGTGCGTCAGGCTGGTAAATATTCAGGAATAATTTTACGTGGTATTTTTTTGTATACTAGAATAAAGTACAATAATTATTTTGTATACCATAATTATTTTATACTCCTATAGGAGTTAAAACCATATGTACATTTACACAATACATACTGTACAATATTTTGAAGTACAGTACAATTATTCTTGTCATTATCTTACTTCACAATCACTATACTGTACTGTATATATAGAAAAGGGATGCCAATACAGTTCCCATAAGTAGTAAAAGCAGGGCATTCAATAGCATAATCCCCTGTGTATGGGACCCCTTTGAGCTGACCAGCCTTGTACTGAAGGGGTTAGAGCAGGGGTTCTCAACCAGGGGGGAATTTCCCCCCTCAGTTTTTCACGGGGGGGGGAAACTGATACTAATACAGTATGGAAAAAATAAAGGATTTTCAGTATTATATGCATATTATTTGGAATGCACTTTTTGAGGCAGACAATCTTGGAAAGGAGGGGGGAATGACATTCTGACATATGGTGAAAGGGGTGCATGGGGCAAACAAGGTTGAGAACCACTGGGTTAGAGCATGTATCACCTGAAGAATAGAATCCCCCATCATATTGCACCTGTTGATTAAATACTCTTTAACACTGCCTGGAGGGGGATAGGCTAGATTAGCATTTGGGTGGATAATCTTTAGGTTAGGGGGTTAATCTTTAGGTTAAGATGGTTAATCTTTAAGTTAGTGTCAAGCCCCGTCCACACTATCGGACAGTGACTGGCGGACTGTGCCCTCACCGGGCACACAGTCTGTCGGGCATGACTGTGATGTTGTCCACACTGCTGAGTAGGTGGTCAGGCAGTAAAGTCGGGCAGTAGCCAGTAGGTTGTCGGCAGCCCCTGAGTGCGGTATCACCAAGCGCAACACAGTTGGAAAGAAGAAAATAGCGCTGTATAGTATACTAATCCCTGTATTTGTAAAAAAGAAAAGTAAGGACAGAGTGCAGAAAACGATCTGGTGTAAAGAGTGGTTAAGTAGGAGAGAAGTATTGGGAAGTCATATGTCGATATTACATGAACTACAAGATGTAAGTGAGAGTGATTTCGCCAACTAAATGAGAATGGATATCAACGCCTTTTACACACTCCTAGCTAAAGTGGAACCATACACAGCAAAGGAAGATACCGCCGGGCAGTCTGCTCAACTACGGGCACGGGCTGTCCGCTGGTTTGCCTGTAAAAGTTGCCACAAAGTGCGATGACGGATTCATCACTCGTGCCCGACGGTCACTGGGAATTAACCAACCGTTTCAGGACACGCTGATACCTTATTTAACTTAAGGCTGTGGCGTCTAGTGGGATGGGCATCCACATATCCACATACTGCATGCACATTGTTGGGTGATGTCCTTGGAAGTGCTTATGAATATTCTGTAGTTTAAACCATGGAATTATAAACGACCTATTGCCTCATAATAAGTGTGAGAGCCCAAACACCGATTGCACTGCCCCAGGCGATTTGGTTTCTTCGGTTGTGTAACTTGGACAATTGGAAGCTGTGTTACCTAACATTCTCGGAAAAGTTCACTTAGTGTAATGTAACTATTTTCTTTCTTATTACCTCACTCTCGTTCTCTTCGTAAAACTTTGTTAAATCTGGATACTGTGTGTATAATTACGCACATTACAAATTTATTGATAAAGTACAAAAGATACAGAAGTGACATTAATACAGTAAAGTTCAAACGAACTTACTCTGGTTTTAACCAATCCCCTTTTTATTGTCTTGCGGTTTTCCTAGATTTTGGCCCCACGGAGTGAGGCAGGTTGCCAACCCTTGCGAGTGGGTGAGTACCAAATCTGCCAGAAATTATTACCCAATTCAGAGTTTTATTACCAAATTTCCTAAAAGAATAATATCTACCATATAAAATGTTTCTATACACCCACTGTTAATGAGGAGATCACTAGTAGCCGTAAATAATGCTTCACCTGTAGATTCACTGACTGGTAACAGTCCCAAGTTACCACTTGTCCAATGGTCTTGTAAAAAAATCTTTAACACACACACATTAAGTTTTTCTCACTAGATGTCAGTTGACTCATCAACCAGCAGACAACAATTCTCAGCATTAATCACTTTCCTCATCAACTCTAGCGGTCTAGCCTTAACATTTCATTTACACTTTATTATGTCGATTGTGGTCGATAGCCATGACTCAATACTGACAACTTACTGCAAGTACCAGCTGTAGATCTGATTTCTTGAGAGAATCACTGATTAAGATATCAGATATGCTTATTACCAAATTTGGCCGTCTCCATTACCAGAATACCAAATCACTATTCCTCATTACCAAATTTATGCCAATTTGGTAATGAAAAATAACAGTTGGCAACTCTAAGTGAGTGATCCGCCTCACAATAACGTCAAAGGTCTTCCCACCCTCCTCAAGTTCCTGGAACCTTCATAAAACTGTTCTTTTGATTATATTCTTTTCCTACTTTTCCTATGCAGCGCCTGTCTCCGTATTCTTTTCCTACTTTTCCTATGCAGCGCCTGCCTCCTATCTTGACTTTTGGTGTTAATATTGTTATTGTGGTGTTATAGTTATCATTTAGTGATATAGTATTGTTTTTATTCACTCTCCAGGTAACCGCGAAGTGTGGGGCAGTGTTTGTTATGATGACACTACAGACTACTTTTTTTTTTTTTTTTTTTTTTTACGTGGCCTCCAGCCTCCCCCAATAGCCACACCTTCGCCACCATTTAATTACCTTAATATTAAATATCCTAATAAATAAGAAGCTATCCTATCTGTGTTAAATTAGTTGAGCCGCAGATCTATGCGGCATTCACTGACTGTAGCCTCATAGTCAATATCTGCAGCAGTTGTCGGAGTTGGGGCAGAAGCTCTCGTTCCCCTGAGGCAGAGCAAAGCCGACCGAAGGAGAGAGAAAGACAGTCGACATCTCATCCAGGCTGTGACATAACTTCTGGGCTGCTGCTTCTGTTTGGAGATCAACTCCGCGAGTCTGGCGTAGAAACATCTTGCACTTGGTCCCATCCCACCAGAGGTTGTGAACACTAGAGGGGTGAAGCTGCCTTGATCAACGTTTTGAATTCTCTCCCCATATGCCCTTCTCTTGTCGTTCTCGTTCCTCCTATGTGCAGCATCGAGAGCTAGGCTACGGTGACAGACTACTGTTACCATTATACGATTTTTGTGTTGTCGACGATTTTTAGAATTTTTTCTGATTTATTGTTGTGTTTTTGTTACCCGGAATGATCCTTTGTTAAGGGGACGTAGCCGTTTCTTTTATACCGAGTCACAAATATCCAGGCAAACACATTATCGTAAGGACCTTGTGGGGTACGTTTTGTTTGGGTTTGCACTCAGGATGGGGTGGAGAAAGGAAACTCACAATGTGCTCTCTGTATACATGTTGTACTGGATGTACAATGCAGCTTGGTGCTGGGAAGTGGTAGCGTGGTTACAAGCTTGATGTAGAGAGAGCTGGTTGGTGAGGATGCTCAGAGGAGGACAGCTTGTGGGTCGCCATGCTCGCCGGCGGGAGCGAGGGCCGCCAGGCAGCGGCGGAGGAGGTGGTGTTGCTTGCTGCGGCTGTAGCTAGAAGAAGAGAGACGTCACTACGAGGTCAGGTCTTATATAGCGGAGGTAGGCGTGGCTTGATAGTTGACCTCCGTCATGTAAGGCGGCGCTGGTTGACCTAGACCACTGGGGAATTCGCGGGGTCGGCTACTCAGCGACAAACAGCGTTTGTAGGGGAGGTATCCACTACCGTACTCCCCCCTTCCCTCCAGGGGGTATAGGAGACTTGTTGTCTTCAGGGTTGCATGGCACATGTGAGGCAGAACGGGCAGTGCATGCCACATGTGAGCCATAACGGCGAGGGCGTGGATGAGCCGGCCGCAAGGGGGGGGGGGGGCAACTCTGTCTAGATACACTCGATCTGTGGGAGAAAAGAGGGGGGGGGGGGGGAGAGTTGTGGAGGCGATGAATGTCGTGCTTCCCTCGCGACAGGTACAGAGTCCCCAGATGCGCCTGCTGGGGTGTGTGGGCCTGGGTCAGGAGCAGGGGCTGCGTCAGCAGGAGCGGATGAGGGCTCGTGACAGCAGCTGGGTCTACGACAGCAGCAGGGTGCAGGACAGTAGCAGGAGGTACCTGAGGGAGAAAAGAGGGGTGTGTGGGTCTGCACTCAGGCGCATGGGCCGCGTCGGGAGCAGGGGCTGCATCAGGAGGAGCGGCAGGGGGTAATGCTGGGCCGTGGGCGGCGTCTGAGGCAGGACGGGTGTGTTGGGGTCGGTAGGACGTGGTGCTTGGGGCAGGAAGAGGAGCTGCTGTCTGCTTAGAGTAGCAGTGCTGCTCTAGGGTGTCTAACCTGCGGTGTAGAGACAGTAGCTGTAGAGCCGATGAGAGCTGCCTCTGCGTGGGTAAGCCAGTCTTCCATGTTGCTTGAAGACTGGGAGAGTGATGGGTTTCTCCTCCATCCTGTGTGTGTGTGCGAATCTCCGGGGGTCATCACTTGTGGGGTACGTGATGTTTCTCCTCCATCCTGTGTGAGTGAGAACCTCCGGGGGTCGCCATGCTCGCCGGCGGGAGCGAGGTCCGCCAGGCAGTAGGAGGAGGAGGTGTTGTTGCTTGCTGGTTGGTGTAGGCAGAAAGAGAGAGAGGTGATGATGATGATGATAATGGGGATATAATGGCAATGGCTTACCATGGGAAGGGAGAGAAGAGGTAAAGTAGAAGGAAAGTTATGAAACGGGAAGTAAAGTACTAGAGAATAAGAGCCGTGGTGGCTATCCACTTAGCAGAGACGATTTGATTGGCTGTGGTGAAGGCCGCACGAAGAGGTTGCCCGAGCTCGAGGGAACAGGGGGGGGGGGGGGGGGGAGGAGGCTAACCTAGCTAGCAAGGGGGTGTTAGTTATTGTGTTAGTTGGAGAGGTCTACTAGGTCCTTGTGTAACTAGGAGAAAACTCTCATCTTTTATCTTATTGGCGTGAAGAAGCTTTTTTATGCTGTGGTATATAATTGTGTAAGTTGGAGAGGTCTGCTAGGTCCTTGTGTAACTATTAGAATACTCTCATCTTTTGATCACTGTTTAGTGTACAATAGTTCTGGCTCTTGAGGGTTATGGAGAAGGCTTTTTGGCCACCAGTTGTGTGATCTTGTAGTGTCCTCTGTTTTTAGTCGATTATATATTTCGTCTTCCATGACTAACAGTTTGTGCCATACTGCCTGTGCTTGGCTGTATGTTCTTATGTTCAGTGGTAAAATGTTGTAATTTTCGTGAAGCTCTTTAATTTTGGTTGTGTAAGGGGGACGTTGTTTGGAGGCTCTGCGGAAGGCTTTGGTTTGTGTTGCTTGGAGTTTTAATTGGTTGGCAAGGCTGATCGTGTTTAATGGTATTGGCGGGTATTCAAGATGGGGGCGGACAAGTGCTTTAAATAGGTGTAGTTGTATTTTCTCTTCCATTTTGCCGAATCTTCTTAATTTGGTAAGCTGTATTTGGGCTAGTCTATTGCGTTCTGTTATGTGTTTATTTATTCCGGTTCTTGTTATTGCCTGCCCCAGTATTTTTCCTTCGTTTGAGTATTGTATTTCTTCGTTGTTTACAGTGATTGGTGCTGGGTTTATCCTTGAAATGTGTTTGATTTCTAGTTTCTGTGTATTAGTTTTTATTTTCCATTTCTTCTCGTAATTATTTATTTGTATTTTGGCGCGAGCTGTTTTTAATGCCATCATCTGTTTGGCCTTGCCTGGATGGCGGATGATCTGGGTGACATCATCAGCACATGCGATGTATTCACCGTGAATTGGTGGCGGCATGTCTGAAGTGTAAATTGTGGAAAGAGTTGGGGATAAATTACTTCCTTGTGGTACTCCACCATAAAGTCTGAAGCTTGGACCTTTGTGATTGCCTATTATAATGTGTGCTTCTCTATTGTCTAAGAAATTACACAGTAGAGAGGTGAAGTTGTTAGGGAGTTCTTGATTGGTTATTTTATATTTAAGTCCCAAGTGCCAGACCTTATCGAACGCTCTTGCCACGTCCCTTAAAACTATGTTGCACTGTTCTCTATTATGCATTGCGTTTGCAATACTTTCGTATATAAGGGCTATGGCTGTGTTTGTTCCTCTGTGTTTCCTGAATCCGTGTTGTCTAGGGTTGTATTTGTATTCCATTTCCAGGTGTGTTCTTAATCGTTGGTTAATTATTTTTTCCAAAATTTTTCCCGGTGTTTCTAAGAGAGAGATTGGTCTGTAGTTTTCTACTGCCGTGGGGGCTTTTCCCGGTTTTGGTATCAGTCTCATAATTGCTGTCTTGAATTTCTTTGGGTAGTAGCCTGAAGCTATGGATGCATTGAATATATTTCTTAGTAGAAGTACCATGTTGCTTGGTAATTGCTGTAAAATGAGTTTATTTATTTTACTGACTCCAGGAGCCTTGTTCTTAAAGCTATTGATTGTTCTTACTATTTCGTCCACCGTGATTGGTTTGTTTAGTGGGGCCATGTCATCCAGTGTATTCAGGTCGATCGTGGGTCTCGGTTGCCAAATATGGGTTATTTGCGACATATGGTTGGATACTTCCCTCTCTGTGGTCATGCAGAAGTTTAGGTTTTCTTCGTTGGTGATTTGAAAAATCGTACTCCAGAAAGATCTAAATTCCGGTTCTTGTTCGGTTGGTTCTGTTAATTTG
The DNA here is from genome assembly GCA_958450375.1 of Homarus gammarus. NCBI lineage: Eukaryota > Metazoa > Arthropoda > Malacostraca > Decapoda > Nephropidae > Homarus > Homarus gammarus. Next base: position 1,949,190 of record CAUDMG010002459.1, read on the forward strand.
ACTTGATTACTATTTATTATATAGTTTGACTCGTTGCTTGAGGTTCCCATTAAGTGCTTTATTTTCTGCCAGAACTGGTTCGGTTTATGGTAGTTTCCTTCCGTTTCTGAAATCAGCTTCTGCCAGTTCCTGTTGTATGCTTCTTTTGAGATGTCTTTTAGCTGTTCGTGTATTATGTTGTATATGTTTCTGCGTTCCGGTGTCCATCCTTGCTGTGTGATTAGTTTAATTAGGTTGCTAAATTGTGTCTATGATTCTTGATTGGTGTGAGTATTGAGGGTGTGGTAATGTTCGGTAAGTGGTCTTGGGTATGTTGTGTTCCATGGCTTGGCTGACGTGCTCTTACCATATATCCAGTGATTGGTCTGCTAGAGAAGTATGCCCGTTGTGTAATTGTATGGGTTGCGGGTTATTTAATTCTTGTTTGAAGTTTTCCCAGTTAGCTCGGTAGCAGAAAAGTAGTAGCAATGATTACGTCTCCTTGAGTTGTATTTATTTTTATTGCTAGAAATTCATCCTGGAAGTCATCGATTAGTTTAAATTTTAAGTTTCTTTTAACCGCTATAGCTACTCCGTCATTTTTCTCGCCCGATTTATTTCTTTGGTTTACATAATAGTTAAAGAGTTTTATGTTGTTGTTGTCTGTCTCACAGTGACTGTTTATTAGTATAATGTCAGGGTCCATTTCTTGATATACATTACTTAGGTTAATTCTCTCGGTCTTCCAGTTTCTTACGTTGTGTTGTATTATTCTTAAAGTTCTTACTGTTTGTCTGTTGTCCATTATTTCTTATACTTGGATTGTGGCAGTTGGAGTGGAGACCTATCGTCCTGTTTCCCGCTTCTGACTCTTCTAAACTCTGACGGGTCTACTATTTTAAAGTCATTGGTCGTAATCTTTAGTTTGTCCATAGTGATTAGTGACCAGACGTAATCTTCGCTTAGGGATTTTTCTTGATATGTCCACTTGTATATCCCTCCTTCACAGTTTTTTACTATTGTCCCTCCTGTTGGTCTCGATGTTGGGATTCCATGTTTTGTTGTGGTGATAACTTTTAATCCAATATCTTCAGCAGATTCAGGTTGTATATTGTGATCGGTCTCTATCTTATCTTCTCTCCTCCTTATCCTTTGTCTTGTAGTCTGTCCTTTTGTTATTTCTATCTTCTCTTTGTCACTTCTAGTCATTTGTCTGGGATCTCTATCAGTCGCTTGTGTTCCTTGTGTATCAGCTGTTGCTCCTTGCTCAAACCTTTGTTTGTCTAGCTGTAGTCTTTCTCTCAGTTCACTTGAGTATGTTGCCTGAAATAGATTTTCGGATTGTGGATTCTCTGGGAATATCATCTCCGGTAGGTTATTCAATTTGAACATTTTCCTTAACTCCTCATTGTATGATCCGGGTGCAATGATATTGTGCAGATGTGCATGGATCATACTAATCATTACCTTGTCATGTATTGGTTCACTTAAGTTTATTATGGTGGATTCTGGTCTGTGAGCCTCTTGGACCGCTCTCTTGGCTATTTCGACGTATGTCGTATCCTTCTTGTCTTGTTCCTTTTTCCTTGTTTCTTGTTCCTTTTACTTTATCATGTGTTTTTTTTATTGGGAATGCCATTGCTAACGCCCTGTGTCCTATATATGCATTCCCGTTTCTCTTACAGTTGAGACAGCCAACATGTGTGTTCTTACATTCAGTGTAGGTATGGTCGTCGCCTGCACAATCTGAGCAGTACTTTTTCTGGACAGTCTCTCGTTGTGTGTTCTTCATATTTATAACAGGAAAAGCAAGTTTGCAGACTGATGAATGTTCCTTCTTTATTTGATGAGGTGTTACTGACATGTTAAATATCAGAAAGCCCTGTTGTAATACTTTTTCAGCCATTGAAACTTCTTCGAAGGTAATCTTGAAAACATGAGTGTAGTCTTTTATCTTGATGACTTCCTCGATCTTCATCCAACTGTTTTGGTGTTCCAGTTCATCTTTCAGGTCTTCAGATGTCTTCCTCCCGATCTCTTGGTCGACTTGACGAACGAAAACTGATCTTTTTGCTTTTTGTTCTGGTGGCATGACAACAAGAAGTCCTTCATTGTAAAATACATCTCTGGCTTCTTTTGAGAGGATTTTGTCTGAGTCAAAGTCATCTTTACAGATTACATTGAAACCTTCGTTGGTGCTAAATATTCTTGTGAGTGGGACTTGCAATTTGTTGTAAGTGATTTCTGCCACTTTTTCTCTTCCAATAGAGTGTCCCTTATCTCTATGTTTTACTCTAATGCTTGTAGTCATCTTCCCTGATTACATCACAATCCTACCTATAACACAGGGCTCCTGCCTGGGAGCAGTGACCCCGCCCCCCCCCCCCCCCCCTCTTGGACGGGCGTCGGGCTTGTTACGAGTTGGGGATTTAGAATATAGTTATACGTCTACCCAGATCCCAACAGGTAACAACAAAAGAAAAACAAAGACAATCGGACTATAAAAGGGTAGACAAAGGATGCGAGTTTTTGTTGTATATAATAAAGTACCATAAATTCCTTAACAAAATATTCAGCTTATAAACTACCCTTAACCAAACTTAACCTAAACATGAACAGTATATACATAGTAATAAAACATAAAACAATAGTGAAGCAATGTGGAGGGGGGAGAGGCAATACAAGATTACAAATACTTAAGTGAGGAGCTGAGATGGCTGACGGGCAAGGCTGAGTATGGTAGAAGACGGTAGGTAGTCACTGTGCCGTAGGTTTCCAGGATAGGTGATCCTGTGGTCGCTTCCCAGAGTGAAGTGTTCTCTCCTCGAATTGGAGCTGACAAAGTAGACTGGGAGGAAGTGACGCAACAACCAGGATATGGAGAAGGGAAACCCGGGAGTGGTAACTAAGACGAGCCATACTCGTGTTTCGTCCCTAGATGGCGTTTCTCGTGGTGCTGGGTAGGTAGATGAAGACAATCGGTGGAGGGGTTCGTAACACACCCCCCCTCCAAAGACCTTCGTAGCGCGGGCGCGAAGGAGGTGATCACCTGGTGCGTCTGGAGAGTAGCTGCTACATTTCCACTGGAGCTCGGGATAAGGAGTCTGCAGTCAGGTTGTCCACCCCCTTTATGTGCCGGACTTGTAGATTATAGGGCTGGGTGAGGAGAGCCCAGCGGAGGATTCGCTGGTTGGAGGTCTTGTTGGTTTGGATGAACGTGAGTGGGTTATGGTCGGTGAAGACTAGGGTTGTTTGTGGGCAAGACTGGAGGTAACATTCAAACTTCTTTATTGCCAACACCAGAGCCAGGGCCTCCTTCTCTATGGTCGAGTAGTTGGTCTGATGTTTTTTCAACTTGGCGGAGTAATATGCCACAGGGTGAAGGCATCAGTGGTTGGGTCGGGTTGTAGGAGCACAGCCCCCACTCCGACACCACTAGCGTCGATTTGCAGATGGAAGGGCAAAGTGTAGTCAGGGGGGTGGACTACAGGCTTAGAGGCAAGGAAGGCTTTGAGGCGGTGGAAAGACTGGTCGTACTTCTGGTTCCAGATGTAAGGGACCGCAGAACTGGTAAGGTCTGTGAGGGGTCCGGCCACGCTGGAGAAGTTACTGCAGAACCGACGGTAGTAGCCGCACATCCCCAGGAAGCGCATGAGTTCCTTCCTCGTCCTTGGAGTGGGGAAGGACAAGATGGCTTCAACGTTTGCATCCTTGGGTCTCACCATACCATGCCCAACGATGTGTCCCAGGTAAGTCACTGAGGCCCGGCCAAAAGCAGATTTAGCCAGGTTTATGGTGAATCCAGTCTCTTGCAGTCGTGCAAACAGTATCTCCAAACGCACCAGATGTTCGTCCCAGCTGTCCGACACCACCACCAGGTCATCCAGGTAGGCGAACGTCCCACCTAGGTCCTGAATAAGGTAGTTTATGGCCCTCTGGAATGTGGCCGGAGCATTAGAAAAGCCAAACGCCATAACTAAATATTGAAAAAGACCAAATGGAGTTATAAATGCTGAGATTATTTTTGCCCTATCCGTGAGTCCTACTTGATAATATCCTTTCAACAGGTCCACGGTTGATATAAACTTGGCACAGCCTATGCTGTCTATTATATCTTCAATCAAAGGTAAAGGGTAGGAGTCAGAGACAGTGACCTGGTTCACTTTACGATAATCTGTACAGAAACGAAAGGTGCCATCGGGTTTTGGAATGAGAAGGCAAGGTGAAGCCCAGGGGGAGGTACTAGGCTCAGCTAAGTTATGTTTTAACAAAAAATCTACCTCCTTTTTCATAATCTCTTTTTTTTGTGGATTTAGTCGATAAGCTGATTGCCTAATGGGTTGTACATCATCTGAGATTAGCTTGATATCATGTTTAAGTATATTGCAAAACCCTGGGAGGTCTGACGTGACTTTAGGAAATGTTGATAATAACTTAGCGAGATCTTTTGCTTGAGATGGATTCAGAACAGAAAAATACTCATCCAAGTTGTTGAGTATGTGACTGTTAGCAGGGTTTTCTTTAGGTAGAGGGAAGTCTAAATTCTCCAATAGGTCCATGTCATCTGTCTCCGGCCCTGACAAAACCGTATGCAATACAGGTAGGCTTATAGCCTCTGGGATGTCTTCCTCTGACTGCCTGGAATGGTAAAGTTTCATGAGATTAATGTGAACAAGTTGTGAATCTTTTCTGCGATCAGGAGTATGGATTATATAGTTGAGAGGAGATAGTTTATTAGCATTGATTTGAAAGTTTTGATGGAACCATTCCAAGCAACCTTGGGACGGTGGGTGGTAAGCCGAAGATGTACAATGGTCCACACTGAGGTCTTTCATCACCTGTTTGAACAAAGAAGGATCAGATTGTTGGGCTGAAATGAGCTCATCCTTACTAATGGTCTTATTGTACACATTTTCTGTGGGTAGTAAGATATTGGAGGTGGTTTTAGATGAAGAGGGCCCATTTCGCACACTCTGCGACCGGGTGACAGCACAAGATGGGAAAAGATGAGGAATAGTTTCTTTAAGGTCAGTGGTAGAGTTGACAGGTAAGGGAGAGTCGACTGTCTTTATGTTAGGAACCACTAGATCTCCTACCAAGTCATTACCCAATAATAAATGAATGCCGCACACAGGCATTGGGTCTTTCCTAATGGCTATTTGCACTTCCCCAGTAATCAAAGGACATTGGAGGTGCACTTTAGCTAAAGGATTGGAAGAATGGGACGAGAGATCTGAAATTAGAACACTCTCATTTGTAAATGCGGTAGATATATCAGGAATGACGTTAAACAGGAGGATAGATTGTGCTGCGCCCGTATCACGTAGTATACGAATAGGGAAAGAACGAGATTGAAATTTTTCCCTCATAGGTGAATGAAGAGAAGAGATCCTGATGGGGCCTTTCCACATTGGCATTTGCTATTGGTTTGGATTTGGGATCCAGGGAACTACTTTTAGCAATTCGACACTTTGGGTGTTTACAATTCTGGATCGTATGGCCTGGGTTTTTACAGTAAGAACGAGTAAGCTTGGTTGCATCGGGGGGAGTAGGTGTGGGACCTTTCGACCTACCACTCACGTCCCCAAGGTTATCATCAGAGGAGGACCTAACATGTCGGGAAGTACCACGTTCTCTACTGCCCAGTGACTCCACCAACAAAGCGTACGCATCAGCCAGCTCAGCAGCACGCCCTAAATTAACCTCTCCACGCTCCTCCACATGCTTCAAGATGTGAAATGGTATCTTGCTCTTTCACTCCTCCAGGACTACCAAGTTTAACAAATCCTGAAATGTGGAGGTCTCTGTAGCCTCTAACCACTTCTTAAAAAACCTATGCTTTTCTTGAGCAAACTCAACAAAGGTGTGTGAAAATGGTTTGGTTAGTTTACGAAACTTCTGCCGGTACCCATCTGGCGTGATAGCATAAGAGGTGAGGATATTCTTTTTTACGTTATCATAGTCATCAGTCTGGTCTAAACAGTTATAAACTCTACGAGCCTTACCATATAATTTAGGAACTAACACTGACACCCACTGGTCCTTTGGCCATTCATTCTTCGCGGCTATTTTCTCAAAAGTCCTAAATGACCCGTCCATATCGGATTCATCAAACCCGGGAACAAGGGAAGAAGCATTAGTAGGGTTAAAAGCAGCTAGTTTCTCTTTTAATGCCACTTCCTTTGATTTAAACTCCGATGTTAAGGTGACTTCTGTCTCTCTCACCTGTAGTTCTTTCAGTTTAACCTCCTGCACCAACTTGGCCTGTTCCATCCTTTCCTCATGCTCCAACTTGGCCTGTTCCGACATTCCCTCATGCTCCAACTTGGCCTGTTCCAACCTTCCCTCATGCTCCAACTTGGCCTGTTCCGACCTTCCCTCATGCTCCAACTTGGCCTGTTCCAACTTGGCCTGTTCCAACTTTTCCTCCTGCTCCAACTTGGCCTGTTCCAACTCGAGTTCTTTCATTTTGATTTGGAACTCGAACCTAGCTCGTTCTAGTTCTAAGGCGCCTATTCGTTGTGTTTCTTCTTGAGGGCTAGCCAGACCTGAGGCAACTTCTGAGTGAGGAGGGGTGGTGGATAGTGGTTGAAGTTTCTTGGACATGGGCGTTAATCTGTCAACAGCGGATTCTTTTAAAACTTCTTGTTGAACCAACACTTCAATCACATGATTTTTTAACATTTCCTTAGTCAGTTGCTGTGAAAATGGGATATTGTAATAGTTGGCTATTTCTTTCCATTCTTTCTTCAGGATATTAACACGTAATTTAGCTACGGAAGGATTTTCAATAAAATCCTGGAGATCAAAACCTGAGGTGGCCATTGTTAAGAAAGATAAGTGGATAACCCAAGAAAATATCACGGCAGTGGATAACCAGAAAGTCCCGGAAACTAACCAAGTTATACCTAGGGAAATTACACTTATGATTATTGTTCTTCTGAGAAGATCCTTAGATAAGGACAAGAGACTTGAAAGAGGTAGGGCGTATTACGGCATTAATATAAAGATCCGGATTAACAACCCTGAATGAGATAATGAGAAGAACAATAATGGAGGTGTTACGAACCCCTCCACCGATTGTCTTCATCTACCTACCCAGCACCACGAGCAACGCCATCTAGGGACGAAACACGAGTATGGCTCGTCTTAGTTACCACTCACGGGTTTCCCTTCTCCATATCCTGGTTGTTGCGTCACTTCCGCCTCAGTCTACTTTGTCAGCTCCAATTCGAGGAGAGGACACTTCACTCTGGGAAGCGACCACAGGATCACCTATCCTGGAAACCTACGGCACAGTGACTATTTACCGTCTTCTACCATACTCAGCCTTGCTCGTCAGCCATCTCAGCACCTCACTTAAGTATTTGTAATCTTGTATTGCCTCTCCCCCCTCCACATTGCTTCACTATTGTTTTATGTTTTATTACTATGTATATACTGTTCGTGTTTAGGTTAAGTTTGGTTAAGGGTAGTGTATAAGCTGAATATTTTGTTAAGGAATTTATGGTACTTTATTATATACAACGAAAACTCGCATCCTTTGTCTACCCTTTTTTAAGTCCGATTGTCTTTGTTTTTTTTTGTTGTTACCTGTTGGGATCTGGGTAGACGTATAACTATATTCTAAATCCCCAACTCGTAACAGAGGCTTTATAATTATGGGGTCCTGGTAGAGCGGGGCGTCCCAAGATATCACTTCACCCTAAACTAGTGACTATGGAACAGCCTACTCCGGAGTGAGGGTACGGCATTAAACAGATCCGGATTCTTCCCTACACTCGATGAGACTTACCACACGACTGCCACGTGTAATAACAGGTAAGCCTTATGACACTTGGAACCTAATATCCTACGTCTGTCACTCTTACTGTACGATAATACCAATATATGCACACACATATGAAGGAAACTTTAAACCACCGTAAAGCAATTGTGAACAGAAGTGACTGGGAGGAATAATTAACACTGAGTAACAAGGGAGGAAGGAATATGGTACTTAAGGTCGTGTCCTGTCACGGTCGCCATTTGTTATGAGTGAGTGATATGATAGTGAGTTACTGACAGTCCAGATGAAATGGCCGGTCAGGTGACTAGTATCTCTGTGATTTGATTTTTTTTATTGTCTTTTGTAGACCGTGTCTTTTTGTTTGAATATGTGTTGGTAGGTGCCAGTTTTACTTGGTATATGTGCGTGTTGTATGTAATGGAAATGTTTGTGATATGTCTCTCATGTTGTATGTTTTAATTTTTGTTTTAATCATTTTTATTTTCTTTAGGGCATGGTTACATACATATTATAAAAAGAATTCATGCGTGTGTCTTTCACAACATGCCGATAAGACGGGTCTCCTTGAGGAAGATTATTACAGCGTCACGTATCGTGACATCATCTTGCAATATATTTGGTACAGTCAGCACGAAGCCTCGCTTGGCAGCTAGCATCACCAGCTGCCTGCGTTCTGGTTCGTACTGGCTGCACTCCGTCAGAATGTGTCGAATGGAAAGAATTTTGTTGCACGTGGCACAGATAGGTGGAAAGGAGTTGTCTAAATAAGCCTTTAGGTGGGTCAAATAGGCACAATTTAACCTTAGTTTGGCGAGAACCACCTCTTCCCTCCTATTCTTTCGGTATGCTGAAAGCCAGTTTCCTATGTTAGTCTTCCAGTTGTTGCGAAGATCTAACCTAGTCCAATCAAGTTGCCACTTCCCTGTTGTATATGTCTTCCCCAAGGAGAGACACGACTGACGCTCCCAGGGTACATTGGTTGTCTCCCTGAGACCCACAGTCGCTTTTGCTAGTTTGTCTGCCAGTTCATTGCCCCGAATGTTGCAATGCCCAGGCACCCACATCAGCACAATATTCTTGGCACACTCATGTAGTTTATTAATAATGTTGCCCTGTATCTCATTGGTGGTAGTGTCACCACCTTGAATTGCTTTAAGAGCTGACATAGAATCTGAAATGATAGCAACATCATTGACATCGCTTGTTATTGCAATGTCAATGGCTCTACTTATTGCAAACATCTCTGCAGTGAATATGGTTGTATGCCGCGGCAGGCGGGAGCTCCACTCCCCGTTGGTCTAGGTCAACCAGCGCCGCCTTACATGACGGAGGTCAACTATTAAGACCTGACCTCGTGGTGACATCTCTCTTTCGACCTAGACCAACCAACAAGCAACACCTCCTCCTCCTCCGCCTGCCTGGCGGTCCTCGCTCTCGCCGGCGAGCATGGCGACCCACAAGCTGGTCCTCCTCTGAGCACCCTCACCAACCAGCTCTCTCTACTCAACGCTTGTAACCACGCTGCCACTTCCCAGCACCAAGCAGCATTGTACATCCAATACAATATGTATACAGAGAGCACATTTCCTTACTCCATCCCATCCTGAGTGTGAACCCAAAAAACCCATACCCCCACAAGGTCATGACAAGGTGAGGTCACTGAGCCAGCATTTTCATTGTGAAACTTGAAAATCTGCTAGACTTTTCTTCAAAATCCACTAGATGAGGAATTAATACTTGTTTTACAAAATTCGGCCAAATATTTTTGCCGTGACCATCCATTTTTTCACGGCCAGGTGAAGCTTTTTACGGCCAAATTAGAGGTATTTGGCCGTGGAAACGGCCATCTGGCAACCCTGGTCCAGAACTGACGACAACGTTGGAACCGGTACCTTACGCTTAGGCCGCCGTGATTGGCCCTCGCGCTACGAACACCTCATACCCTGAGTTTCCTAAATCACATAAATACGGCCCCAGACCAGCAACATCTCTCACAGTTCCTCACCACCCAGCTTCCTCAGGAACCTCCTCGCCCTACAGGACCTCTGAGCAAGCTTCTCCTCACCTAGTCACTCCAGGGTCACCATTTGTGGGGTACGTGATGTTTTGTTCACACTCAGGATGGGTTGGAGAAAGGAAACTCACAATGTGCTCTCTGTATACATATTGTATTGGATGTACAATGCAGCTTGGTGCTGGGAAGTGGCAGCGTGGAGGTGGTATCTTGCAGCTTTGCAATTGCTGCATATGTCTTGTTAGGGTCTGTTTCCATCTTCTTATTTGTCTTTTCTTTTTCTCTCAGATTCCTGATTATTTCTTTCCTTATGGGACAGCGTGCTGCTAGTGTTCGGTGGTCCCCATTGCAGTTCAGGCATTTGGGGTTATCTTTATTGCTGCATTCTCTGAATGTGTGGCCCTCTGCTGCGCATTCGGAGCAGAACTTCTTATCTTTTTGGGGACAGTTTATGGCTAGATGATTGTATTTATAACAGTTCCAACACGGTGTTATTGCATAAAATTCCTCCTGCTCAATTTGTTGTTTTGTCAGATGGTAGTGGGAGATACAGAGGCCACTCTCTAGGGCTTTTTGTGCCATGGAGATCTCTCCAAGCCTGACCTTCATCATGGTGGGAGCACCAGGCATTAACACCACCTCCTCAACTCTGGCCCATGTGTTCTTCTCTTCTATATTGTTAGCAATGTAGCTTGGTGTTTCTTTCAGTATATTTTTGTCTACCCTTTTAATTACTACGGATTTTTTTGCTCGTAGTTGTGGTGGTATTACTGTTTCAAATCCTCGTTCTTTTAATTTCTTTGTTGAGTCGGCAGAGAGCATATTATCTACATCCTTTTCTTCCAGGCACAGGACTATGAAGGAGTCCTTTGTTTCGATCAAGGCGGCGAATTTGATGTTTAGCTGGGCACATAGTAGTATGCCCAGTTCCTCCTTGCGTTTTTCGGATACGCCCCCCAAGAGGGAGCGTACCCGTATCCTGTTTCCAGTTGTCTTAGTCATTTGCTTTGGTCGTTCTCCGTGACATCAGTCTTGTTGTGGTTTTACGGAAGTTACAGGCACCCTACCTCTTCCGGGCGAGCAACCTAAACACAGGAATTACAGCACTCCCCACCGCCACTTGCTGGTCGAGTGGTCGTGGAGTGGTTCCTGTGTCACTCACCCAGAAGCCCCGTTAGGGAAACCTATATCCCTATTGTTGGTAAGTGCTCACTTATAGGCGTGAGCTTAAAGTGTACCTATCAGGGGAGGGGTGGAGGATTAAGGATTGCGACCCCCTTCCTAGGTGGACCCGCACGATCACGGTTTCCCAGGAAGGCTCGGCGGAGGGATGGGTTCTGCTCCTACCCCCTTTCGTGTTCACAATCTCCTACAGTGGAGGTGAACAGTTACAGGGGGGACCCAAGGACGAATACACCTCTAGGGTGCAGGTCCCCAGGCCAGAGGGAAGATCAAAGAAAAGCAGCCAATGGTGCAAGTGACACCAGTGGGATCGCGGCCCAAGTCCGCTGCAGAAAGCCGTTGCAGATCCCCCAATCAGGGCCGCCTCTGATCAGGAGTCACCCCTGATCAGTGGGGAGGCACAGAAAGGGCGTTGTCTGGAACGAGCTTCCCGGGTGTGTGAGTAATGGTGGTGAGGCGGTCGTTTTCGTTCGGGTCGTCAACAGTTACAGACAGGCTGTCCGGCTTTAGCAGTGAAGGGTCAGAAGAGAGGTCCATCCACGGCGAAGGCTGGCTGGCGAATGTGTCGGGTCTTATATAGCGGAGGTAGGCGTGGCTTAATAGTTGACCTCCGTCATGTAAGGCAGCGCTGGTTGACCAAGACCACGAGGCATACACTGGGGAATTCGCGGGGTCGGCTACTCAGCGACAAACAGCGTTTGTAGGGGAGGTATCCACTACAGACGTTTATACAAAACTAGGGGAACTTAAAAACGGTGTAGGTGTTTTCCAATTTAAGGACCTTTGTACATTTGCTTTGCAGGTATTGTCTCTTCCAACATCCAAAGCAGATGAAGAGACTATTTTCTAAATTGAATTTAATGAAAAAAAATCCAGAAACGCTCTGCCAACTCCCTCTATTAATTCATTAATAACCTTGTCTGAGGCTGTGAAATTCCAGGGTGGATGTATAAATTTTACACCAAATCAGAGGACGCTAACTTCTATTTGATATTATTGTTCAATTAGTGTTTAATGTTCCCAAGTTATGTTATAATATAATATGGTTGTAGGGTTCTTGTATGTGCATATTTATATTTTGCCAAGACATTACAATAGTTATACCTAAAATACATGCTTTTTAATGTCCATTAATACCCAACGAAAACGTGAGGAAAAATGACGTCATAGAGTTGAGGAATAAACGAAAGCGCTGCAATGAGGCAGATAGTGGGTGTGTGGTGGTGGTGGGACGTGCGTTTATACCTGGTCTAGGAAGCTTCTCACCCCGACACACAGACAGACAAGTAACTATTATTATGTCTTATAGTTGGTTGATCGCCTGTTTCTCCTCACCAGTTTTTATTCTTTTAAAAATTTTCTGTGGTAGTAATTTTACATGAGCTATGGACATTGTGTGGTATGTATGCATGTATGGTGACCTGTGGTGGAATGGCCAGCATGCTCGCCTCGCAGCTAGCGGACCCGGGTTAGATCCCCGGGCAGGGTGAAACTATGGGCAAGTTTCTTTACGCCATTTCCCAGCAGTAATTGAGAACCTAGAGTCCTAGATGTTAATCGATTTGCGGATCGTGTTCCGGGGTAATGGTCAGTCAGGGCAGTTGGCGAGTTGAGAACATAAGAAAATAGGGAGTTTGCAATGGGCCGGTTGGCCTGTGCATGGCAGCTCCTGTCGAGAGTTACTACCACTCTCTATCATCCATGAATCTATCTAGCCTCCTTTTAAAACTCTCCAGCGTTCCAGCACTTACTACAAAGTTGCTAAGCTTGTTCAACTCATCCACCACCCTATTTGTCCGGTCTTTTCGGATTATTCCTTGATACTGGGTCATGCAACTCGTTAACTAAGGGTGTGGTTGTTGTGTTAGCGACAGCTTCTACGCCTTAAACAAACTCACGCCTAGGTGGCCCTTGGGCCGGCCATCCTCGTTACGAGAGGGGCAGCTGTTATGCATGTATGTATCCTAAGTGGTGTTTGTGTATTGATAAGCCAGGGGTTTATGTGGTGGCATTAGAAACGTGGGTGACAGTGCGATGTATTTACCGGCGTGTGGGGTTAGGGGGGGGGGGTAGTAGAGAGTGAGAAAACAACAACTCCTGACGACTGTGGGTTGCCTCCTCAAAGTGAACAATAAAGCCTGGTTAGAACTATTGCCTGTTGGCTTGAGACAAAAAATTAGGGACATCTTTTTTTTGTTTTTCGGATACAACTACATCGTTCTCTCTCTCTCTCTCTCTCTCTCTCTCTCTCTAACCAGTGACAATGGTGTGGCCATCATCTCTCTCGAGTCTTTAGATAACAATTGAACAGCCCGAAGAACCCTTAGCCAGAAGAACTTATAGACATGTAAACAGGTAGATGGATAGATAGGTAGACGGGTTGTTAGGTACATGAGTTGTTAGGTAGACAGATAGAAGGGTAGATAGATAAACAGGTAGATTGGTGAGGGTTATAAACAACTCATTACACCTCAAATACCTAAACTTTTTTTTTGTAGAATTATTTATCCTCTAGTGCTGGAAAGGGTAAACAAACTCTTGTGCTGGAAAAAGTAAATAAACTTGAACATAAAGCATTGGCGAAATATGTATATCATCTAAATTAGTATTAATCCCTTAAGTAAAGTCTAAAGACACATTAACGCGTGGTTACAGGACTGGGAACAGCGAGTGAGCATTAACAGCATTAACGGCACTAAGTCCCATTGGAGCAACGTCACTAGTGGAGTTCCCCAGGGCCCAGTACTTGGACCATTATTATTTATTATATACATAAACGATATAGATATCGGCATAGACAGCAACATAAGTAAATTTGCTGATGACACTAAAATAGGACGTGTTATTAAATCTGACGAGGACTCCGCAAAACTACAGGAAGATCTAAACAAATTTTTCGAATGGTCTGAAAAATGGCAGATGAAATTCAACATGGACAAATGTAAAGTACTCAGTATAGGAGATGTAAACAGGGAAACCAGATACCAGATGAACAACGATGCCATAGAGAAATCCGACTGCGAGAGAGATTTAGGAGTAATGATAAGTAGGATCCTTAAGCCAAGTAAACAATGTGTTTTTGCTCGTAACAAGGCTAATAAAGCACTTGGGTTCATACAAAGGAGTGTTAGTTACACGACTAGCGAGGTTATCCTAAAACTGTATCTTGCGCTTGTGAGACCACACCTGGATTACGCAGTTCAGTTCTGGTCACCGTATTACATAACGGATATAGAATCCTTGGAAAGAATTCAGAGGAGAATGACAAGACTAATCCCGGGCATTAGGAACCTTGAGTATAGAGACAGGTTAAAGCATCTTAACTTGCACTCCCTCGAGAGACGTAGAGCGAGGGGCGACCTGATAGAGGCGTATAAATAGGAGTCAGGGCTAAACAAAGGGGACATTACAAAGGTACTCAAACTATCCAACCAGGAGCGAACTCGTAACAATGGTTTTAAGTTAGACAAATTTAGATTTAGGCGCGAAATAGGTAAACACTGGTTTGGAAACAGAGTAGTGGATGAATGGAACAAGTTACCAAATATCATCATTAACTCGAATACGCCGAATAGCTTCAAACATAGGTTGGATGCTTATATGAGCAATAGGGGTTGGGGGTAAACGGGACTGCCCAGTATGGGCCAATAGGCCCGCTGCAGTTTCCTCCATTCTTATGTTCTTATGTTCTGCAAATGTAAAATTTTTCCTCTATTACAAATAATTTCGTTAATACTGGTCATGTAAATAACTTTTACATGCTTTCTACTTTAACAAATCTGCTAAACAATGCAGTGGGTTAGAAAGATGTTGATAGTACGAAGAAAACTTGGAAAGGAATGAAAAAGGCTTCAAAAAGAAGCTTCGTGAATCTCTGAACTGAGCTTGGAAGTAATGTCCGCGGATTCGTAAATCTAGCCAGTGTCCATCTGTAATCCAATTCATACAGAGATGTGTGTGAAGTGGACGAGGGTAGGACAAAAACTACCTTAACTTTACCTTAAGCTAATTTAAGTAAATTTAACCTTATGCCATTGTAACCTAACCTAGGCGGTGGTTAGGTTAGGAAGTTTTGAACTACAGGAATTTACGTGTATGTAATATTGTAATTTAATCGTCGATGGAGAAATCTCAAGTCGCCAGTGTTAAGAGAAAATAATTACCATGTTAAATAGAATGTTCAAGTGCGTAGTATAACTTAAAACTACAGAACAATGAGTAAAATAGATTATTTCTCATAGTTTTCTTTTGAACATAAAATAACGTTATATTAATGATTCAAAAATAAAGTATCAAGTTCATTCGGTCGGCTAGATTAACACTAATTACTTCAATTGGAAATGAAGCTGAATAACAATGACCAATTAGCCAACACCTAAAAGATGTACACTGCACAAGAAAACGAAACATTCGCTTCACTGCCAACTTGCAAATGACAGCTCCAGGAAATGCTTATCTCCTCGTCTCGCTCGTATACAAACAGAAAATGAGAATTTAAATCAACAAGAGTAATTTCAAAGCACTTTTGTAGGCTTCTTATGTATATATTGAAAAATTAAACGAAATATATTTGATTTCATAAGACATTTCTTTCGATATTACCGACTCATGGAAGTTTGTAAACTGTGATCTAATGCCAGATGACTGTATGATGAAACTTGTGGCACAGTCAAGGTGCAGGTTTATCGTTCTTTGCATCTTAAAAGACATGTACTTAACCTAGAAAATTGTAGACAAACTTTATGGGTACATCGGAATGACTGAGCTAGTAGTTTACGCCATGGCGTACCATTACCAGATATTCCTTGCAATGGTGTTACTGTAGTTGTAAAAGCAGTCTCACCTGTGTTGGAGTTCAGTGTCCCGTAAACACTCGCTATCGACGTTCGCACTATGGAGTAACGAGGATTCTGGCTTTCATCACTTTCCGAAGTCTTTGTTGCCATTATTCTAATAATTTCCTAAATACAAATTACACTTTAACAAGAGACAAGGTTTCACCAGTGTTAGCAGCAGTACAGTGCTCTCGTCTCCGCAAATTGTTTACAACCAAGATTGCGAGCTTTTGAGGTACATGTGCCAATATAACACAATAAGGGTCTGGATCCCTGGACTCTACTGCAAAAAGAAAACTTGCTATGGGTAATATGTGCTGTTTGGGAAGCTGTAACGATCTAAATTGCACAGAATACTTGATCGAACAGATGCCCGGGGTACTGTATAGTAGCCCGGTGGGTTTGTTTAAGCCTTACTGGACCAAAGACTATATACTCAAGATAGGAATGAGTGTAAAATAGTCGGTAATAATACTAACTGAAACCTCAAGGCACAGTGACGTCATTTTATGTAGTCCAGAATTAGGATGGCGCTGCAGTCGTACTTATGTGACGTCACGTTGTCGTCTGCATGTTTTCAAAATCTTGGACTACAGCTAAGAATAGCCATTTTATAATCAGTAAAATTATTGATGGCACCTTTATATTTCAGTTTAAATTTGTTGTCATAGATACTAAGAAATTCTTCATTTTATTAAAGAAAAAAAATTGATACTTTTTGGATACTATTTAGAAGATTATGGATACGTTTTGATTTTTCACACTGGCAGCACTGTAGCCAAGACTTCTGGACGCGCAATTCAACATGCCTGGTAGATCGCACCCCTGCGTTATTTGCAAGAGGAGAGAGGATACACATCCATACTTTCATTTTTATCGGTGTCCAGAGGACAGAGATAGGCAACTTAAGTATTTAATCTCTTGTGAGTTACAGTGAAAATATGCAATTATATTTTGAAATACATTTCAAATCAGAGGCAGCAGCTTCATCAGTCACTCCCACTCACTTGATATGAATTTGACAGGAGTCGCAGATGCCATTGACATTCCCAGAATATGCGTGAAGAACTGTGAGGAATTGCACAAAAGTTATCGAGTGTGCTTTTTTTTCCCTTCATAATATATATATATATATATATATATATATATATATATATATATATATATATATATATATATACACTAATGTTACTCTGATATTAACTGGCAGCTCTGAAGAGTGGAACGTTGTCAGTACTAAATGCATTAAATAAAGAAAGCGCTCATATAAACTAATGTACAGTCAACATTAACAGAAGTAGGTCCACGACTCGCCTCTCTTTATCTTTCAGAAATCGAACGAAAGAAAGGTTTCTGTTCCAAGGAGTTGCTAGAGAAATTTATTGCTGCACAGTATTGGGGCCCCATAGCAGCTGCTATAAAGAAATGCACAAAACAAAAGAAAATAGTGATTTCACCGAATTTTTCGTCTTCCTTTATGCCTTTCCTAATTATTTAGTTTACTTCCCAGCCGCTTGACGGCGCTACTTTGGGTGGTGAGCGCGTTCGCCCACGGAAGTGGGCTATCCTTCTATAATATTAGAACCCTTGGCGTTATGTAACTGTAAAGTCATTTAGGGTTGAGTCAACACCAATGAATGTCTTGGTCAACACCAATGCTTTTCACAACAGTGCTTAAGTCGCATTTTACTTGGTGAACGCGTTAAGTAGTGTGTTTTATTTACTTAAAATGCAGATCATTATAGTCATAGATAATCTGCACATTGTAGCATAATAGTGGAGTTTGTGTGTGCCATTTGGATAATAATATATAATAGTGTGAAACCTTAGTGAGTGGTGTGATAAACAGCGAGTGGTAAGCTCAGAATCTGATATTTATTCTCTTCATTAAAATCAAAATACTACTACCAACTTACATACTGTAGTGAACCTGTCTTTTTTTTTTTTTTTTAGGAATTGCAGTACAAAACAAAATAGTAAATGTTAACCAGCCATTCAGCCATCGTGTAATACTTGTAATATATTCTTTACAGGTTGAACATGAGCTGTTCCGTTCTTCATCACGTGGAGATGTGCGTGAAGGAGGAAAACAATTTACTGAGTCTTTTAACACACGGATTTGGTTTCCATGTGTTCGGCCGCCGTGTGACCCCCTGTGCCTCTACATGGGCTCTCAGGAGCGGCATCTCTGTGTTCACCGTCATCAAGAGAAACCGTCTCGTAGGCTGTGGGAGGTATCAAAGTTATGGTTTTGCTGCTGAAAACAATGCTGAAGATAAAGTTTCCAGTAAGAATAAACAAAGTTCACCTGAGGGTTCGAGTTTGCAGATGATGACTACTAGTAGCAATGAAAACGTGACAACCAGGTCCCACTGTGGAAGTCCAAGTGGAGATAAACTGAATCTTGATGGAGACAAAAGTAGTCGGTTATACTCCACAGAAAATTCACAAAACCTTTCAAAACTTGTTTGTTGTAAGGATGCTTCCCTAGACAAAAGACTTAATGAATATAATGAGCACTGGACTGTGTTTTGCTGCAGAGATGGAGTTATCCATTCACTTGACTCTGTGTTTAACATAGCCTTAGTGGTGAAAGATGTGGACAGTGTAACAGAGAGAGTTAGGTCACGTGGAGGACAGGTACTCAGAGAGCCAGCCAATATATCAGATATGTTTGGTCAAGTCAGGTACTCCATCGTGACTTCTTGCTGTGGTAATATAGTCCACACTTTGATAGATAAAAATAATTATGAAGGTGATTTTTTACCAGGATATGAAGCTATAAAGGAGTGTTATGGAAATGCATGGGTTGACACATCAATAACAAATGGAGACCGGAAGCAACTTTCTGTCAACTGTACTGTACCCGTAAATAAATCTGATTTTCCACCAGTTTTGCAGAATAACTATGGATCCAATGAAATTTTCGAACAAACACTTTTAAACACCGCTGATTCTACATGCTATGTTCAAGGTGGCATCGAACTACCTGCAGCTGCTCCGATCTGCACCCACATTGACCATGTCACCTATGTCTGTGAAGCTGGAGAAAGTAATGATTTAATTGACTGGTATGAACACTGCTTTGGAATGAAGAGATTTATGATTAATAGGTGAGTACAGTATTTACTGACGTACTTTTACTAATACTGTGCAATAGTTTCACTTGAAAAAAAATCATTTTCGGAATAACTTACGTTATTAGTGAAAACTGTGAACCCCATACACATAACCATGTTAGAAAGACAAGGCCCTGCTTTACCGCAATTCAAAATAATTTCACCACTGACTATTAATTTTTGATGATTATAAAACACTCAAGCGAGAGTAATCTATGAACTAATTCAACGGAACACCCTGGTCGGTGTAAGTAAATAACAACATCTAGGAATGTAAGTTACTTCTCACAGCCTCATATGTACTGTACATTCTTTTTAACTTTTGGTAAATAAACAATTCTAATTTTAGGAGAAAAATTTATCCACATTATGCCGAAAACAAAGTTTCTGACTTACTAGTAACTTGAGTGGGTTGTTCAAATTCACTTCTTTTGTCAACTCGTCCGAGCTATTTAGTACACAAGCATTTAAGCTACTTAATAATCTTGTATTTTGTATAAAGAACATTTACAGGAATATTTAATTTCATTCTACAGAACTATATTTACATTAGGCGCGTTGCTTTTCTTCACCATAAGTGTACAGTAAACTTATTACAATACAGTGATATCTCCGTTAGCTGGAACAATTGGTGCAGAGCACTTCTGGGTAAGAGAGATTTCCAAGTAACGGAGGATTCTCTCAAGGCTGGAAAAAAAATCCCTCATCCCCGTAATTTTCCGTTATTTTCCGGGTAACAGAAAAATGTTCTTGGAAGTTCTAGAATTACCCATTACTGTACGTCTTCTCTCGGACCCAGAAAAATATCCCTGATCCCAGCAATTTTCCGGTTAACGGAAAAATTTTCTCAGAAGTTCCAGAAATTGTCCATTACATCATCTCTCGAACCTGGAAAAATATCCCCATCCCCAGAATTTTCCGGGTATTGGGAAAATTTTCTCAAAACTTTCTGGAAAATGTGCCCCTCGGAAAATCTTTCCCAAAGCCATAATTTACCGGAAAATTTAGGCTTTGAGAACGATTTTCAGAGAAAATTTCAATTCTAGCTATCGGAGAGTTCCAGGTTTGAGGGATTCCGTCTAACGGAGATATTACCGTATTTGCTAAACGGCCTCAAAGTGTAAAAATTGAGGGTTTATGTTATGTAAATAATGCTCTCAAGTAATATGTTATATAACTACTCGTGTCTGTTATGGCTTATGAATTCTTAACTCTTGCCTTTAGGTTGATGATTATTATATTCACCCCATGTGTCTATCTTATAGACAAAATATTTCAGAAATGAATCAACAAACTTTGAAAGCATTGTGACAACACCAAGTGTGAGCTCATTCAAGACCAGACTTGACCAATACTGGTGCAGGTTCAGATGTATTCTGGAGCCAGATATACTTTTACCTTTATCCTCTTCACCACTGATCGGCTCGTTAGCCGCTTGGACGATCGGTCATGTCTCTGTTATGCACTGTTGGCAAGTACTGAGTGTATCTGAACCTGCTCTAGTGCTCAACAAGTCTGGTCTAAAAGAGCTCACACTCGGTCCCATCACTACACTCTGGCAGATTGTTCTAAGAGTTCACAATTCTCACTCCGAAAAAGTTACCCCTCACAGTTTTCTGGGCTTGCGGCTTCTTCAACATTGAGCCGTGACTCATTTGTGGGGCGAGCGTCCGCCAGTATGTTCATTACTTGCTAACAGTTTGTAATAGCGACATGATCGAACGCTCAAGTGGCTAACGAGCTGATCAGTGTTCAAAAGGATAAAAGTAAAATAATTTTTATTTTTTTGCTTTTCAGACAGAAAAGGTCAGAGCAAAATTCTCTACAAGAAGAGCTAGTGATCAAGTAACCCCTTTCTGAACCAAATTATTATTCAGTACTGTACAGTGTTAGAAGAAAATATTGATTTTTCACTTTCCATGTTAGTTGTTTTTCCTTATCTAACGTTCTCTTTGAACAGTGAGGAGACTGAGGAGGCTGGATTTGTTTTGGGTGGAAATATTGGGTTGCGCGTCAAGGCCCTAGAATACTGGAGATGTGCTGAGAAAGGCTTGGCTGCTCCCAATGCCTCCATCAATGACTCTTCGCTAAAAGTTGTAATTGCTGAGCCTCTACCAGATGTCAGTAAGTATGACAATTTACAATTTTAGGTTTTGTACAGTACTATATGGTATGAGACCAGGTTAATTAATTATATTTTGTCAAGGGATATTTTGAAGCTCGGTACTGTTCCTGATTCCACGGCTTGAGCTGGTATACTGTTACATAAGTCTACCACCCTCTGTGAAGAAAAACTTCCTTATGTTAGTTCTGAGCTTCTGCATGATAACTTGGCGAGCTTGTAGTTATGTCCCCGTGTGTTGATGGTGCATGACATCACAAAAAATGGCCAGGGTTCACATTTTCTCTCCCTTTCAAGATTTTTAACGTTTCAGTGAGATCTGCTCTATTGCACACCCGCTAAAAATTATTCGGCACCCGTGTCATATTGTATCACGCCGTAAGGGTGCCGAATATTTTTTATTGGGTTTACAACTTATTGGCACACATCGGAATGGCCTCTCTGGCCGGTCTGTACTGTACACCCACTAAAAAATTATTTGGCACCCTTACAGCGTGATACAATATGACATGGGTGCCGAATAATTTTTTAGTGGGTGTATCTTGTCTGAAAGGTTGTTAGTTCTAAGGCCCTCAGTCTGCTTGGGTAATAGATGATTTAGTTTTGGAATTACTTTGGCTCACTCTACTGTATGTTGCACCCTTTTTATGGATATTAGATCTTTCTGGAGGTAGGTTTCCATGCCTGTATACAGTTGTAATCCAGACAACTACAACGTACCTGAGTTTTCTACAGTTGAAGAAGCAAAATGCTTTTTACAAAATAAGTTTGATTGTTTCTTATCGGACAGGCTGACCCATGATTATTATTGTGTTGACCCTTCTGACCAGAAGCAGGTTGACCCCGATGTCATTAGCTATCACCTCCCAGAGGAGCGAGTTGATAAGTGTTGACCCTGACCTTACTGTCAGATCTCAGTAAGGGGAGGGGATGTTGGGCCCAGCAAGACCTTGTCTGTTTCTTTGATGATGACCGAGTTGATAAGTTCTACTGACATGCAAGAAGGTTACCTATCTGTCAGGATTAAAACTAAAACTGAACCTCAGACTACCTTTTGCCATTTTTAGCAATATTTCTTTGATAACTACATGATAAAATGGAAAAAAAAATAAACAAACAAAAGTCAGTAATTACGTTCGGGAAGCTTCCCTGTGGCTGAGTGTGTGGCGTGACAGGCAAATAGTCACCCTGGAACCTGATAGCCCGTGCTGGGCATTTAAAGAGTGGCGGGAAAAGGCGCGCGTTCTGAAACGTCATCTGAAACGTCACCCGGGGCACGCCAGTTGGGCGTTCCGGTACGTCGCCCGGGGTGTAAGGGTTAAGGATAAGTAGTCATATACATTTAAATTGGTCGATCTGTAACGCAATACTGTAAGTAACTTTCACACGACACTATCATCATTACCCCTTGATTCACAATCTGATGTGTCATAATCGGTACAGCATTATCACTATCATCGATGTCACTAATAACGGCAGATGTGAATAATTATCTTGTGAGGACCCTGTGTGTGCACCAGCGACACCCCATGATACAGCTCTCCTCTCGGCCACTATACAGTCACCAGGACAGTCACTTCTGCTCCAGCACACTTGTCAACTGTAAATAACAGGTAACCTTAATTAATACCTAACATCATTCATTACGACCACTGGATGCAAATTAATATACAGTACTTTTCTATGATAAAAAATCCACATTGGAGACATACCTATTAGTCAATGTTGCTGAGCAAAATACAGTGGAAACACACTCCCTTCCCACTCCACTAGTAAGGCAACCCATGCTGCTTCACTCACAGCTGCTGTGTGACTCCTGCCACCAACTCTTACCTAAACTCTGCAAACAACTCAAACTCATACACCAACTAAACCTAAGTGAACCATCACCAAACTAATGATGCCTCAAAGTCCTGACTGACTGAGACATCGATGTGTTGGCATATTTATTTACAAACAAGCAATCTGGGAGTTCAAGGAAGCATTAGATTTGAATTGGAGCTGTTTACAGATATTCATATTTGTGAATTTGTTTCTGACTTCTATTTTTTCATTGATCATGTGCTAACTACAATCTTTCATGTATACATGTAATTCATCTGTCAGATTCTCTGATTTTTTTTAATGTACTCAACCGTACTTCAATTTATACAGCAATACTCGCTAATTTCTTGACAAACGTAAATATGTGGGGTTACATCACAAAGATCTCCGGCACCCGATTATTATACACAACATTTCACAACAAGGTACAAATTGTGCCTTCAACACAATCTCAGAGGCATCTTCAACTCTTCCTTAATGTTAGAGAAGTGTATTCTTAAGGCTACACACATGGATAATGGCATAATTCTTACATTTCTTGGCACATCTATATTATTTATTTAAAAGATAAATACTAGTGTATATGCGAATTATCGGTACTCCTTTGTGTGACAATTCTGCGACTCGTTTCCCATACAATGGGGCATTTTAATATTACCCTGTACCCATACTATACAACGAGAAAATGAGACTGTATTTACTTGGCATGCAGTTTTAATTTGAAATCATAGAAGATAGCTAGCTACAGTAACTAATCCCTCAGTACTGTACAAGGTAATCTCTGTGACTTGAGTTCACTGCCGGAGTTGTAAAGTTCTTCGCGTAAAATATTTCGAATGTTGAATGTATTTTTTGCGGAATCTGTTTCGTGTAAAGTTGATACATTGTCAAGGATGTACCATATGTCAGTGCTGTATACAGTAATAGTATGCATATACAGTACGTACCTGTACTGTATAGTAATGTATTGAGATGGACAGTGTGTGTGTGTGTATGGAGAAAATTGGATCACAACTTTTGCTAAATGAGTACAGTAATGTGAAAGTACTGTACTGTACAGGTGTACCTGAATATTTGAAGTGTGTATGTGTAAGAAATGATATTGTTCAAAACATTTGATGTTCGTGTGGAAAAAATGCCCTTACCTCCCTGTGTAATGAAATAAACATCAGCTTTCATTACCAGTCTGGTGACATTTAAATGAAACATTACAGTTTTATGATCCAAATCTGTTTTTCACATGAAGGACATGTGTGTAGACTGAGAGTTGAAGCTTCAATCAAAAGAAAGGTTCATCCAACACTTTACCAAGCAGTACATGTCATACATTTGAAATTAATAATACTAAAAGAGGTTCCATGTTAACATTTTTAGGTGTCAGCCAATGTAACACTTTCCTTCAAGCACACAAGGGTCCCGGAGTGCAGCACATTGCGCTACACTCTCAAACTATGACAGCCACTGTCAAATATATGAATGATAATGGAGTAGTGTTTAGGAAACCTCCAGCAGTTTATTATCAAGAGGTGAGTTTTGCATTCGCTATACACTGCTGTTTAAAAATGATGATGTACCTGTATACTGTAGCAATATGATTATTTAAAATCTGCAGGCCTAGAAACTAAGCAAATTGGGCTTTGAAATTTAGACATGGGAATCATCTTTACTCAACAGGGTATCAAACTGGAAGAAATTGAAGATACAGGCCATGGGGAGGAAATTGAGCTATTCCGAGAACTGGGAATATTATTGGATTTAGAAAAAGATGTCTTTGCAGAGAGTGATATGCCTGGTCAAAAGAGGTAAGCAGTACAGTACTAAATGAAGTGTCACAAAGGTAGATGAGGTGTGTTTCGAATGAAGTCATCAACATACTCTGAGACACAGCATCGAACTATGATTAGTTTAATACAGTAACTATACTAAAGATTGATTTCTTGAACTTTAAATATTTGAGTGCAGGGCTTGAAGTCAGTATACACTGAGCATATTGAAAAATAGGCCATTGTTCATATTTGGTTTAGACAGGTGATCGGTGAAAATGTATTGTAGTCAAATTAAACTACATATTGTAATTACAATTAAATATTTAAGTTTACTTTTTATTTTTAATAACTATTGCAACTTTTTTGCAGATACCTCATGCAAGTGTTCACCAAGCCAATCTTTGAAGAAGACACATTTTTCTTTGAAATCATCCAACGTTGTGGTGCAACTGGCTTCGGTGCTGGAAATATTACAGCTCTTGCAAAATCCATTGTACTCTCTCAGCAACAAGTTGACAGCAGTAACCTTTAGACTTTTAATATTGAAGTATACACAATTGGTTTTTTTCAGTATTTATCAATAGACTGAGATCCATTTGCCACTGAGATATGTACTATAATTACAGTATTAACATATCTTACCAGATTTTTCAAACAAAATTCAGGACAGAAGTCCATTTTTAAATGTTGTCTTGTTCACATATACTGTTCTTGGTGATTGAAACTTGCCCATTGATTTCGGGTAACAGTATTTGAAAGCCTTGAAGACTATTTTCATTAAATTAAGGCAGATAGATTTCATGACCCTGGATAATGGATAAATTGGGCTTTGATAGTAATTGATGAAGATGCCAAAGTGGGAGTCAGCTGGTATTACAGACTTTCATATACCTGTACTTAATACAGTAGTTATAGTGCTATGTACTACCACACTGTCGTTATCAGTCTTAACACTTTAATTTATTGATTTTTGTGATCTATTCTGCCAAGAATTACAGAAAAGTTTAAATTCTTCTTAATAAAAGAAGAAATGTTGCAATCAATTGTCATTTTCTTAAAATCAATTTAGATATACTGTACACAATATATTAAATAATTCACAACTGTAAAAAAAAAAAATAAATAAAAATAAACTGATCCACTTTTTCATAAAGTACATACCATTATTTTATATGAAAATTGAAATGGGTTCAAGTGGTCTAACAATATGATAGGGTAGTTATATACTGCTGGTTCAACTAGAGGTGCACGGCAGCACAAACCAGCAATCTGTAGACCAGGAGGTGAATGTTGTATACTACTGTATATAGTATCTATGGTATTTGGCTGCAGCACCTCTAATTACCATATCCTTAAAGACAAAAAAAACCCAAGTGCTACATCAGAGGCTGCATGTTACATAGAATGCAATATGTACATAATTTTGATAGTCTTGCATGACAAGTTCCTATGGTCTGTTCATTTTGGATACAGTATATAAAATAAGAGCTGTCCACATCGTTTCATGTGGGTTTGTGATTGGCTACCATGATAATGACCACAGCATAGTTGGAGAACAATTAATTTACAGCAACTTGCTATTATCATGTAGTCTTTTCCTTGTTTGACAGTAGTGAAATGACACAAATACCGTACTCTTCACTTAACACAATATACATGCATCCCTAAACTTTAAACGTAAATGTAAAGTGAATAAAATTTCCCTTCTAAGAAATAAAAGAAAGTGTGGAATGCATGTGTAAAGAAGAGTGGGAGAATACTGTACCAATTTAAAAGTTTATCATTTAATTGTTCACAGAATACATCTACGCCATGTTAAAAAATTAAACATTGATCCTCTCCATACAAATGGGTTAGGTTCCTGAAAAAACCCATTCGTTGAGTGAATTTTCATATAGCGAATAAAAGAACATATGGGAAAAATAGGGGTCCGTGTCTCAATGGCAAGAAAACCCCAAGATCATACCCCAAAAACATGAAATGAGTTCACAAACAACAAAAAACCTACCTAACTAATGATAAATAGTACACAACAGTACTGTAATTTACTACCTAAAACATTAGTAAAATACTGTATAACTTTTATACATTACCTTTTGGGAGGGAAGTCAGGGCGACAAAAGAAGCTGCCAAACCAAGATATTTCCCGATCATTGTAGGACCATCACCATGTTCATGACGTTTTATAACTTCCAGCTTGGTCTCAAAAGTTTCGTATTTTCTTTGGTGTAGTACAAAGGTTCAGCAGAACGCTTGGATGTCATTACGAACGTAATAATGGAAGGTTGGCACAAATACACACAGGCAAAGAGAGATCACGTCACACACAATGAATGATGGAAGGAAAGATGCGGGCTTGTGAGGGCTGCTAATTAATTGCATTATGACGAAAACGTACTGTATAGTGTGAAGTGTTTCCTAATAGTTAATTGTTTTATGAGAAATTTGTGTTACCGGTAGTTACTGTACACTATCTACAGAATCATGCCAAATCATGTACTGTACTGTACCTGTTTAGGAAAAAAAAGAGTGCCTTTATCCTCTGTGATTAAATAAGATGAACAAAGGAATTGCTTTAAATTGCCAATCAGTAGTGCCTGATTTGGGAAAATTATGACACTAAACTCTTGAGGCCATGCTTAAGTCTCATACTTTTTTCTAAGCATTGAAATGCATTTCAAAATGTTTCATACATTTTATGCACACTGTATAGTGCACAGTTTACTGTATACACAGTATATGACAAAAATGTTTTATTAGATTAATTTGTTTGGCACTGTATTAAGTACACTGTATTGACAGTGTCACATTTTTTTTAATACAGTAAAACCTCGATAAATCGGACCTCAATATATCGGAATTCGCTTTAATCAGACCGAGATGCTCTGGTCACCAGAAAAAAAAAATGAAGATTAAATTAAAAAAATCATATGAAATGAACAGCACTTACTGAATACTGTACAGTGGTTCAATCACATTTGCTATAGGCCTACTGAGAACTAAGACACCTGAGTATGAAAGCAGGCTGGGGCTGATCAGGTGTTGCTACATTTGTCAGGTTTATGTATTTACTGATTCAGTATTTTATTCCCCTATGATTGGTCTTATGGTTTATGGTTCATCAAGATTAATATAACATCTTCACTAAAAGAGACAAAATAAAATACTGTATGTAATTTGTAATATGACTTGGAAAATAAAACAATAAGATGTATCAGAAGGTTATTTACTCAAGATGCATTTGTGAGAACTTTCAGTAGACCAGCTTACACCAGGGGTCACTATAACACACTGTGTATTTGATATGAAGATACCTTCTTAAAAATTTTATTCACTACCTTTGAGTGTTATATGCAGACTCAGTTTGGCTACTTGTAAATATACAATGATTAATGAATAAACCAGGGTATATGCAGGTACATAATATTTTACACTACAATATTACTTAAGTGGTGATAAATACACTGCAATACTATTTATTAAGTGATGATAATACACATCTGTACTGTACTAATTTACTAAGTGTTGAAGACAGACATTGTTGTAAGCCAATCAACTGTTTACTCTTTGTAAACAAATGAGTATGAAATGCTTCATGTTCAGTGTGGAATTCATTTTTCAGGAAAGCCGATTCTCTTCGGATAATATTTAATCGACCTGGCACCAAATGATCCTAAATTTTATGAGAATTGTGGCGGAATTGCATAAAGTGTTAAAGGAATCTTGTGGGAGAGAGGGGAGGGAGGCGCCCCTCTCCCAGCTGCTCCCAGATAAACATTCGTCTTCCACACACTTACTTGTTCTTATTTTTATCTTTATTGTACAGTATACAGTTTTCTTTTTATTCATAAGACCAATTCTGTGGTTACTTATATATAACACTTTACAGTAAATATCAATCATCTCGGTGACAACCAGACTTACGTCTGATTTTCAACAGAGAGAGTTCGGTTTCATTTCTTTTTAGTGTTGATGTAATATTCTTTTAATAACCTTGTTATGCACTTAAAGACCTTAGTTGTTGAAATGCAGTACAGTACTGTAATAACATAACTGATTTTCTTTAAACAGTTCAGTGTTATCTCCCCCCGCCCCCCAACCCTTTATATTTGCTTTTTTGGGACTTTTGCATTTTTTCAGACTGAGGCCTGCCCCAATTAGTCCGCTTTATCGAGGTTCTACTGTATACTGTACTGTATAAATTTAAAGACCTCATTCGCAGTATGACACAGACTACTGATACATGTACAATAAATTGATGATTTAGTTGGGATATGTTTTTATAAAATGTAATGTAAATAGGCCTGAAGGAAATAGGACATATGTTTGCCATAGATTTGGGGTTATAATTTCGGAACTTTTTTGATACCCTAACCCAACTTAAACCTTTTTTAACTAAATATTTGAGAAAAAATAATAGTAATCCATACAAAACACAAATGAAATACACACATTTGCATGAACACAGATCCACGAGTACTTGCCAAAATATACTCAAGATCGATTACAACCTTCTGTGTGGGTGGTTTTGTAGGAAAATTTACACTCGTGGTTATGGGCTTATTGAAAGGTACTCCTTGACTGGCCAAACATGTGCAACTGAAGGGGTTTTAGAGGCTGGGGGTGCAGCATTACCACTTTGTATGGTTAGCCGATGGTAATATTGTCATGTGATGTTTTTGGTGTGCAGTTTGAATTAGTTTAGCACCATTATGGCAAGAACAACATTACTGTACAGTATATCAGACAGGCACAACTTAGGTAAAAAAAATTCCCCCCCCCCCCCCCTTGTGTACGGTGTCACCTCCGAGGTGAATAAAATCGTCAGGCGTAAGCCAAATAAAATATTAAAAATGGCATCCCCATAGGGGTTAATGTTTTATGAAATTAGAGAATACCTTTGTTCTCTACGACTATCAAAACTCAAACTGTTAGATTTAGTCATCCAGCCAAGTCCTGTTAGGCCAGCTAGCTATTCATTTTACATGGATTTTATAAGAGGGCTGCCTACACTTAACACAACTTGACAGACAACTGATGGCCAAACAGACTTGAAGCCTTTAACATTGTGGATGGCTTGATCCAAACAGTCAAAAGACCACACAAGAGAATATGAGTGGTGCTTATACATCCAAAATAAGTAAGATTAATAGCTTTTTTTTTTCTTTATGGAGAATAGCTCACCTGGACACAGGTCATCAACCCACAATGGGGCCTGGGGGGGGGGGGGGGATAAGAGTAAAAAGAAATTAGAAGAAAAGACTATATTAATGTACACCACGAAGATGCCGGGCTATAACAAATGTGTGGTCAAAGATTAAGCTAAGTTTTAGGTAGGAGGAGGATACTGTATCTCAAAAAAGCTATTCAGAATATTTCATTAAAAAACATGTACAGATTTAGGTATAAATTACAGTACATGTACAGATTTAGTGTCTCACATAGAGTAGAGATCCATATAAAATGTCAATGTTCATATCTTTATGCTGTATTTGATTCCTTAGTCCGATCAGCACCAGAATGCTTGGTAATTTGAAAAGACATTTGATGAAGATTTTTATGCCACGAAATATGATCATAAATCTACCTGAAAACATCTTAAAAACACTATTAAACATTTATAACGCATGCTTAATAACCGGTTACTTTCCAGACAAACTAAAATATGCTAAAATGATATTTATTCCCAAGGAGGGTAAGGACAATAAGGAAATATTAAACTACAGGCCAATATCTTTATTAGAAATTACCAGGAAACTACTGGAAAAAAATTTAAATTCAAGACTTAAAAACTTTTAACACAACATGGGAAAACTAACAATAGACAACATGGATTTATGCCCACTAGAAATACCCCTAATTATTTAGATGATACGAGAGCACAAATTCAAATTGGAAACTTTATGGGAACTATGTTTAATCTTGAGAGTGGAGTACCTCAAGGAGGATGCCTTTCTTCAACACTATATACAATTTATACCTCAGACACACCTCAACCTACCCCCTTTAGCGAATATGTAATGTTTGCTGATGATATTACTCAAATAGTATCATACCCAGGAAAATCAACCCAATTTATGGCACTCTACACGGTAAGAGCGATGAAAAATATAAATGATTTTGAGAAAAAATGGAAAATCAGGACAAATAAGAACAAATTCAAGATAATACCAATAGCCAAGATAAAAACAAGTCCAGTAATAGTCAACCAGGAACTATACCCATACGACACTGAAGGCAGGATGCTTGGACTAAAACTAACAAAAAGAGGATATATAACATACTTAAAATATAATGAACCACAGGCAAGAATAAGATTATCAAAAATAAAACGTTTTAAGAACCTTAGCATTAATAACAAAAGAAAGGTTTATATAGCCCTTGTCAAATCAATTATGGACTACCCAGTACCCACCCATCCCATTTAACACCCTTAGTAAAACGAGCATTAAAAGGTTACAAACAGTACAAAATATAGCCCTCCGATATATATATAACATAAAATATACAGACCACATCAATAATGAACAGCTACACAAGAGAGCAAACCTCTTAGCAATCAATGTAGAAATACACAACAAAGCTGCAAATATTTGGAAAAAAGTGACTGAACTTAACACAGAAACATACCAAAACTGGATAAAGAATATAGACAACGAAGAATTCCAAGAACACAGTTGGTTTAAATCAGCCAGGAAGAAAGTAATTGAACCATCTCCTGCCCCAATATACACATAAAACATTAATAGAGAGAATAAAAAATGAGAGTGACTTACCAGCTCCACTAAGAACCTGGCAGGCCTCTCCATACAGTGTACCTTTAGACTAACATAACTAACATTTAACTAACACCTTATAGCAAAAAAAAATGTGACTACCCTCCCAGCTACACAAGGACCTGGCCGGGCTCACTAACTCCATCGTAGTAAAAAAAAAATGTAACTACCATCCCAGCTACACAAGGACCTGGGCGGGCTTATTAACTCCATGGCAGTAAAAAGAAAAATGTGACTACCGTCCCAGCTACACAAGGACCTGGGCGGGCTTATTAACTCCATGGCAGTAAAAAGAAAAATGTGACTACCGTCCCAGCTACACAAGGACCTGGGCGGGCTCAATAACTCCATCGTAGTAAAAAAAAAATGTAACTACCATCCCAGCTACACAAGGACCTGGGCGGGCTCACTAACTCCATCGTAGTAAAAAAAAATTCGACTACCCTCCCAGCTACACAAGGACCTGGATAGAATTAAGCGACGGTAGG
This sequence comes from Homarus gammarus, assembly GCA_958450375.1. Lineage (NCBI taxonomy): Eukaryota > Metazoa > Arthropoda > Malacostraca > Decapoda > Nephropidae > Homarus > Homarus gammarus. The sequence continues at coordinate 1,981,084 of CAUDMG010002459.1, forward strand.
GAAAAATTAATCACAGGAGTAATATATAGACCTCCTAATCTTGATAGAGTCAATGAGCGATTTATCTCGGATGAAATGAGCAGGGCTTCCATACACAACAAAGTCTGTATAGTAGGCGACTTTTACCTTGGCCAAATAGATTGGACTGACCTTACGGGTAACTCAGAATCAGAGGATTTTTTCGAGACGATCCAGGACTGTTTCCTAAGTCAACATATAACCGAAGCCACACGGGGTAATAATATACTCGATTTAGTTCTGTCGAAACAGAGAAAACCTCATTAGCAATGTCGAGGTAGGGAACGAACTTGCAAACAACGATCACAAAGAAATTCGATTCCAGTTAGATTTTCAGGGCAGACGTAAGGAAAATTCCACTAAAGTACCAGATTTCAGAAGGGCAAACTTTGACAGTTTAAAGAGGCAGCTGAGGGAGGGGGTGTCGCGCTTGGCCGTGAACCTGACAGATGACTCCGACCTGATAACGACATCTGAGACTGCCGATTTCCACGTCAATTTAAATAATGAGTTACTTAATGCACAGAGGCAGAACATACCGTACAAATAACTCAGATTAGACAACAATGACCCTAAATGGATAAATAATTATTTAAAGAACATCATTGGCCAAAGGAAGGCTATAGGTAGAAGGATAAAGCGTGGCGAAATTTACCTCCAGGATTATTATAAGATATTGGCGAGTAGGGTTAAAACCGAGATAAGAAAAGCCAAGAGGAATAATGAGGTAAGGATAGCAAGGGAGGCGAAGACAAACCCCAAAGGATTCTACCAAATGTATCAAACTAAAACACGAGAAAAGATTGGACCAATACGGTCAGATACCGGCGAGCTCACTGATAACGACGGAGAAATGAGCAATAATTTGAATAAATATTTTTCAACAGTTTTCACCACTGAAAAATTTCAACATGATTCCCGAGGCACCGATTCTATTCAGAGATAGTGAAGAAAACAAATTAAGAGAGATAGTAGTGACTTGTAACGATGTTAGTAAGCAAATAGACAAACTAAAGCCTAATAAGTCACCTGGTCCCGATGAAATATTTGCCAAAGTATTAAAGGAATATATGGAAGAGCTAAGTATGCCCTTAGCAAAGTTGTTTAACATGTCCTTAAAAACAGGTGTAGTACCAGAATCCTGGAGGATAGCGAATGTAATACCGATTTTCAAGAAGGAGGATAGATCACTATCCTCTAACTACCGCCCAATCAGTATAACATCAATAGTAGGCAAATTACTGGAAGCAATCATTTCAAACTCTATTCGAAATCACCGGGAGAAGCAAGGATTGATCAATGATTCCCAGCATGGCTTCACAAGCGGACGTTCTTGTCTAACTAATCTATTAACATTTTTTTCATCAGTTTTCGAATGGGTGGACGAGGGGCACAATTATGATGTGGTATATCTCGACTTTAGCAAAGCCTTCGACAGAGTCCCCCACGAAAGACTAATTAGAAAGGTAGAAGCTCATGGCATCAAAGGTGACATCCTTAAATGGATTAGGGCGTGGTTACAGGACAGGAATCAGCGAGTGAGCATTAACGGCACTAAGTCCCATTGGAGCAACGTCACAAGTGGAGTTCCCCAAGGCTCAGTACTTGGATCATTATTATTTATTATATACATAAACGACATAGATATCGGCATAGACAGCAACATAAGTACATTTGCTGATGACACTAAAATAGGACGTGTTATTAAATCTGACGAGGACTCGGCAAAACTACAGGAAGATCTAAACAAATTTTTCGAATGGTCTGAAAAATGGCAGATGAAATTCAATGTGGACAAATGTAAAGTACTCAGTATAGGAGATGTAAACAGGGAAACCAGATACCAGATGAACAACGATGCCATAGAGAAATCCGACTGCGAGACAGATTTAGGAGTAATGAAAAGTCGGAACCTGAAGCCAAGTAAGCAATGTGTTTTTGCTCATAACAAGGCTAATAAAGTACTTGGGTTCATACAAAGGAGTGTTAGTTACAAGACTAGCGAGGTCATCCTAAAACTGTATCTTGCTCTTGTGAGACCACACCTGGATTACGCAGTTCAGTTCTGGTCACCGTATTACAGAATGGATGTAGAATCATTGGAAAGAATTCAGAGGAGAATGACAAGACTAATCCCGGGCATTAGGAACCTTGAGTATAGAGACAGGTTAAAGCATCTTTATTTGCACTCCCTCGAGAGACGTAGAGCGAGGGGCAACCTGACAGAGGTGTATAAGTGGAAGTCAGAGCTAAACAAAGGGGGCATTACAAAGGTACTCAAACTATCCAACCGGGAGCGAACTCGTAACAATGGTTTTAAATTGGACAAATTTAGATTTATGAGTGAAATAGGTAAACACTGGTTTGGAAACAGAGTAGTGGATGAATGGAACAAGTTACCAAATATCATCATTAACTCGAATATGCTGAATAGCTTCAAACATAGGTTGGATGCTTATATGAGCAATAAGGGATTGGGTGTAAACTGGACTGCCCAGTATGGGCCAATAGGCCCGCTGCAGTTTCCTCCATTCTTGTGTTCTGAGTGAGTGATCCGCCTCACAATGACGTCAAAGGTCTCCCCACCCTCCTCAACTTCCTGGAACCTTCATAACACTGTTCTTTTGGTTATATTCTTTTCCTACTTTTCCTAAGCAGCGCCTGTCTCCTTTCTTGACTTTTGTTGTTATTATTGTTATTGTGGTGTTATAGTTATCGTTTTGTGGTATATTACTCTTTTTTATTCCCTCTCCGCGAAGTGTGGGGCAGTGTTTGTTATGATGACACTACAGACTACTATGACCATTATACGATTTTTGTGTTGTCGACGCTTTTTAGAATTTATTCTGATTTATTGTTGTGTTTTGGTTACCCGGATTGATCCTTTGTTACGGGTACGTAGCCGGTTCTTTTATACCGAGTCACGAGCATCCAGTTATAACAATATTTGTGTCATAAAATTTCCCCCAGCTCAAGTTGCAGGAATTGAAGACGATTTTTTCGTTGTTAGATGTATTCTCTGATATGCCTGTATATGTAACACTTACTTTGTCCTTGTTGTTAACTTTGGTGTAAAATTTATTTGGGTTATGTTTTGTTAGTTGTTTAAAATCCTAGGTTGTCAATTTTGTTACCGGTAAGTATTCTGTACTCTTACTGTGACCACCAAACTTGGACGTATTTTTGTTTATAAACTTTATAGGCCTACTGCCAAGGTTTCACAAAGTATTGAACATAGAAAATTGACCTCAGTGTAATATTTGACTCGTCGGTGAAATTCACGAGACTCAAAATACCGATTAAAATAGATCACTAACCTTTATTGGATAAATTTACGGGAAAAGTTACATCTTAATTTGTTGATTTCTTATGTGTGGATAAGGAGGCTTTACCTGATAGGTGTTAATTACTTGTGCCCAGGTGTTATTTGTGAAGCTAAAACATACTGTACAATTTTAAATATAAATTCACGTGGTATATTAATTTCACTTGGTTAAGACTGGAACAAAAATACTCTATAACGTCCTTCTGTCACTCGGTGAACCTGGGAACAATACCAACAATTTGTACAGAGATGTTTAGTTAATTCTCCATCAGTGTGTGTGTGTGTGTGTGTGTTATGATATTATTCATGACTTATGTCAGGTCAGGCAAACATACTATCGTGAGGACCTCACTCCCGCACAGTCTGTCTCGCGCGTCAGGTCAGGTCAGGTCAACACGGCTGGCCATGACATATTCTCCGATCTAAAGTGTTATTGGTGGGGACATACTCGCTGTGTGGGAGCGGGAATTTGACAATGTGTCCGTGAATATCGGATGTCACCTTAAGCATTGCCACCCAAGGTTTCTTCTCATCCCCTACGGCATAAATTGTAAATATTCCGTGTGTTCACCGGCGTTCTCCAAGTGAGTGGTGACCCGTGCTGGGTCAGTGGTGGGATAATGAGGAGGCTCGGCGCCAAGTTCAGTGTCGTTAGGCCTACTTTGACAGGGGTGGTCCCGAGACTATCACCCCTATGGGGCCGAGAGTGCTGCCCATGCGGTCGCCCCCACCCCCACCCCCACCATAGTAACGGACACTTAATGTAGGGTCTCGACGGACCAAGTGAGGATGGTTTGAGGTGTTGTGCCGTCAGAAAAACAGAGTTACTATTAAGAACAAGTGAAGTGTAATAAAAGTGCTTATAAACTGAGAATACTCCTGTTACCTTAGTCCCCCCCCCCCCCCGACACCACACTCCCTCCGCTCCCAGGAGGCCCTCCTACCCTCACACCGTTGATGTCAGGCTCCCCTCTCCCCTTGTCCTATAAAAGGGTTTACGCCTCAAGGACATCGCTGGCCTACATGTCGCCTCTGTGCCCCAGTGTATATGACCTAGATTCCATCTAAATCTAACCATGGCAGGAGTCATCGCTGGGCTGCGCTCTGCCTATGTCCTTGATGAAGAAGATGAAGAGGACAGTCATAGCAACACTGAAGCTGGTTTTCAGAAGTTTCAGACACGTCAGCAGAAACACAAGATGAGGACCCAGGGAAGGAAGCAGAGGAGAGCCAATAGGGGCATCCCCCCCCCCCCCCTCCCATTGCTCCCCGGGCTAAGTACATGCGCCTTGCCTTCCCCTAGAACGCAACCAATTTGATGAAGATTAATTGGTTGACTGCCCTGAATAAGGATTATGGCATGGCTAAGCTGAATGTTGTCGTGCCAGGTAACACCCCTCGTTTTGTCTATGTAGGCCGAGAGGAGACAGAAGCTATCTAACGCTTCATTGATGGTAAGGTCGGCTCAATACAGCTTATTAAGCGAGATGAACCTGTTCGACCTCAAAAAATGAAGGAATACCTTGTCACCCAATTCCCCAAGGGTATTCCCCCCAAGAGAGCTCTGTCACTTCAGGGCGTCCACAGTGCAAGAAGACTCTATAAGGATGGTGCACAACTTAGTAGGATCATCATTGTTTGGAAAAGGAAGGAACCACCTCCTGAGAAGTACAGCTTCTTTGGCAGCACGTACGGTACCCCTAGTAACATCAGTCGGTGGAATCCTCCCCCTGTGGTGTGCTACAACTGCTTTGGGGTCAATCATGTGGCGAAATACTGTCACAAGCCAGCCACCTGCGGCTACTGCGCAGGAATGCATAGCACAAGCAGCTGCCCCATCAAGGAAGGTGCCTCTCAGGACGGAAGAGAGCAGGACTCCCCATTTGAGTGGCAGTGTGCCAGATGCAGGAAGAAGGGTGTGACGGCCTGGCATCCAGGTTGCCTTGGGAGCCCGCCTCCACCCACAATAGCGGTCACACTCAGTGACGCCAACTCCTGAAATCAACAGCGACACCTCCCCACCCAGGGGGCAGTGTCCCAGGTCCAGGGAGGAGGGTGTGACGGCCTTGCACCCCAGTTGTCCTGGGAGGTCGCCTCCATCCACAATAGCAGTCCCACTCAATGATGCCAATGCGGCCGGATCGCCTCCACCACCTGAAGTCAACAGGCACAGTGACTCTCCTTCGTTAGCCAATGCAGGTCAGGTTAAAGCCTGCCAAGTAAGTGTACCAGTGAACAATGACAGTAATAGTGTTAGTGGAGCTTCTGAAGGAGCTCGTGCCTCCTCTCATAATGATGCCAACTTGAGGGTGAGTAGCCAGAGCGAGATCGATAGTGATGGTAGCATGGATGGGGAGAATGAGCCCCAGACTGCCAGCGTGGTCTCTATAATGGTCCCAGGTCTGAAGACTGTTCATGACCCTGTAAGTTTTCTATTGTTTACGGAGGAGGAACTCGCGGGACTGATGAAGGAACCCGCGTATAAAAATCCTACTGGAATAAGGGCTGTGAAGAACAATATCAGGAAATCCAGAGGTACAGAAATTGGAATGGTCAGCTTATTGGTCAGGCTGATCTATGAAGCCAGCGTGCGACTCTCTACGTTAAATTCAAGGTGGGAAAAGTAACACGAACGCTTAGGTTCATTTCATGGAACATCCGGAGTGTTAATCGCAGAATTAATGATCTACAATGGTTTGTTAAAGTTTTTGTCATTGATGTAATTGGCTTACAAGAACCTTACACGTCCAGCACCCAGAAGAAAGTTGCACCCAGGATAGCTGGGTTTACAGCATATAATAGTGGGGCCGGAAGTGGCCTGCTCACATATGTAAAGAATGGTCTGGTCTGTGAATGGATTAAAACTCACAATGATAAAAGTATTCACTATCAACAATTTACAGTAAAGACAGCAAACAGTCAATTTTCGCTGTATAACATCTATGTTCGGTGTAATGAACTGCGAGCGGACGTGCTACCAAAGCCATCAGGTAACAATGCTATGCTGTGTATGGGTGACTTTAACTCTCGTCACACTGTCCTCGGTGATGTCCAGTGTAACTCTAATGGGAGGGTGTTCGTGAATTACATCAATAATCATAATATCACTGTATACGACACAGACAAAGTGACACATCTGATGGGGGGCAGACTTGATTATGTGATTAGGTATAACCTAGTAGACAGTAATGTCAAGGCTAAGGTCATCTCAGACCACCTAGTCAGTGATCATTATGCAATACTTACTGAATACACTGTTGCTGATGTCAAGTGTGAACCCCATCCTAAGCTCAGAATTAATATCCCAGATAATCTTAAACTGCACTTCAAGGCCTACATCCACAGATGGTATGCTGGATATACACCTGGGTCAGTGGATGAATTTTGCTGTGATCTTATAAATGTCATTACCACAGATTATACCACCTGGGTTAAGTCAAGGAGGAAGGGGGGCAGCACTAAACCACCTCTGTGGACACAGGACCCCATCCTCACCAAAGAAGGAGAGAATGTAAAACAGCTTGCCAACACTTATAAGCAAAATAAAACTAGTGATAACCTTTTGGCATTCCTCAAAGCTAACAGAGAATTTCGTGAACTCAAAGGTCAGGTGAGAAACACCTATTGGGAACAATTCTTACAGGGGATTAATAGAACAACCTACTCTAGCAGAAATGTGGAAGAAAATTAGAGCCATTACCAAGTCACCCACCCCAGTCCAGCTTCATCACATCCCTGCAGAATATGCTGACATGCTATTAGACCAATGGTCTAGTGTGTCACGAATCACTTCCCTGCCTCCTGACATACAACAATATCTTAACACCTCACACATTAATAGGGGTTTCAATATTGAAATAGCCTGTTCCTCACCAGACCTTACCGACCAGTTTCCTATAACGCACCACGAACTAACAACAGCACTAATGAAAGGCGAGTCATCCTCCCCTGGTGAGGATGACATAACCTATAACACCCTGAGATTGCTGAATGAGATCCCTAGCCATCCACTGCTTGACCTGTATCAAATGAGCCTCACACAGGGTATTCTGCCTAAGACATGGACTCATGGAAACATAGTTCCAATCCCTAAAGCTAATTCTCCAAACTTCAGGCCAATTTCACTTACATCCTGTATGTGTAAAGTCCTTGAAAGAGTTGTTCTAAACCGTCTCATGTTTCAAGTCAAAGACAAACTCGCCCCTAATCTGTACAGGTTCATGCCCGGGCGTAGCACACAGACGTGCTTTGCAGAATATCTTGTTCACTCAAAAGATAAGACACAAACAGCCTTCATAGACCTTAAATCAGACTTTGATGTAGCTAATAGAGACATTATACTTGAGCAACTAGCTAATTTTGGCATACAAGGTAACTTCCTGACATGGATAAAGGGTTATCTGTCCAACAGGTATGCCAGTGTTCTATTTAGGGGAGTTAAAAGTGCCAGAATGAGATCATTTGAGCTGGGCACGCCCCAGGGAGGAGTGATAAATCCTATGCTCTTTAATATACTGATGCACAAGCTTATTGCTGACATTCCAGTTCAGCCAAACGAAGCCGTAATATGCTATGCTGATGATATCTGCATTATGACACAAACCAAACTCAGGCTCCAAGCCTTGCTGGATGTATTTGCTCGGAGAACTGTTGAATGCGGTCTCATAATATCTGTTGACAAGACGAGGGTCCTCAATCCTCGTCCTGCTCACCCTCTGCCTCTTGACTATAACATTAACAGCATGCCCTCGGAACTATGTAGCTACTATAAATATCTTGGAATTTGTGTGAATGATGCAAACTTTGTCAGCAACCTTCGTGACAAACTAATGCAGCGCATTAAACCCCTCAGAACCCTTGTTGGCAAGGGCTATGGAATTAACATCAACTATGCTCGTACTTTCTATCTTCACTTCATTCGTTCTGTAGTTGACTATCATGCTCTCCATCTTGTGACTATTCCGCCTAAACAACTCAACAGCCTTGAGGTAGTGCAATATGAAGCCATGCGCATCATCCTAGGTTGCCCAAAATCAACCAGAATTGTAAACATGAGGAAAGAGCTCGGACTGCCCTCCCTATCTGAGAGGATAGCCCTACTTAATACCATGTTTTGTGTCAAAGTTTTGAAGAACAATAGTTCTCAAACTACAACTCAAACTGAGTTGATGTTCTATCTAAGTAATCCCGACCATCTCGCCAACCTTTCACAAAAGACTCTCTTTGGGGCGTGGCTTCATAAAAGTGTTGCAGATCTCCTGAAACTGAATGTCCCAATCACCCCAGACGAACCTATTAATGCCATTCCTCCTTGGCTGGACATATCAGTTCCTATTAATTACACTCCTGTTGGTAGTAAGCAAATGTTAAACACCGATGTGGTGAGATGTGTCACACTAGAAACTATTAACAGACACATAGAGAGTATTAAATCAAGTGAATGTTATGCTTTTACTGATGGTTCTGTGCAGACAAACACAGGTAGAACAGGCTGTGCAATTGTAATATATAAAGAAAAAGAGATGATAGTGTCAAACAAACAAAGGCTGAACAACTGGGCCAGCACAACACAAACTGAACTAACTGGAATCTACTTAGCCACAGACTACCTCAAAGAAAATGGAGGTGGGGTGATATTCTGTGACTCTCAAAGTGCTTTGAAATCAATGAACAGCCCGTCAGGCTCTATGTCTAAAGTTGCATGTGATATTAAAAGGAATGTGATAACTGCCAATGAGAACAACTTTCGTATCGAATTTGTGTGGATTCCGTCCCATGTTGGAATCAGGTATCATGACCATGCTGATAGACTGGCCAATGAGGCATGTAAGAAAGAAAATGTTGACCGCGACCTTGGTCTGTCCAATGCCGTAATTAAAAACATTCAAGTCAGAATCATGAACTCTGATCTAGAAGAAGTGAGAAATGCAGAGAGACCTGACAGTTGTAGCATTAGTAAATATGACAAATTTTGTAACAAGAGGTACCGGTATGGCCAGCATAAGGACAGAACCAGACAATGTGATGTAGTCGTGGCCAGAATCAGGCTAGGATACAGACACATCTGGCAAGTTAGTAACGCTGTACCCATACCGGAACACTCAGCATGTAAACTTTGTGATAAACCTTTAAAGCATACACTTGAACACTATATTATTGAATGTGACACTGTCAAAGACTTCAGGCCACCTGACTTACTGTATCTTGAACTATGTAATTACTTCATTGAATCAGGTGTGCTTGAGGACATTCTTGCTGTTTATCCCAAATTTGCTAGCCCACACTGATTAGTCTTCAATTAGAATATGACTCCAATGTATGTGATCCACTGACCTATATATGCTGCTGGTGAATGTGATGTATTTCCTTCTTTGTGTACGAACCTCTGTCCTGCGTGGCAGTGAACAGTGGCATTACCCACATGAATCTGACCTATATATAGTGTAAATGAATATGATGCACTCTTTGTGTACGAACCTCTGTCCTGTATGGCAGTGAAAAGTGACATTACCCACATGAATCTGACCGACGTATATGTATGTATGTGTGCGTGTGTGCATGTATATGTACGTGTACATGTATATGTGTATGTATATACGTATATGTATGTATATGTGTGTGTGTGTGTGTGTGTGTTTACATATATGTATATGTACTGTCAATGAATATGATGCAACTCTTTGTGTACGAACCTCTGTCCTGCATGGCAGTGAACAGTGACATTATCCATATGAACCTGACCTATATACATTTATAGTTGTTAATGAATATGATGTATTTCTTTGTGTGTGAAACTCTGTCCTGCGTGACAGTGAGAAGTGATACCACCCTCCGTGTCAAGACCTGACTGAATTACTCAGAATAGGCAAACTGTACTACAAGCTTTGTCAATAAATTTGTTAAACTAAAAATTAAAAACTCCACATAACACACACACACGAGGTGAGAGAGGGAGGGCGGTGTGAGGGAGGGAGGAAGAAAGGTGTGAGGGAAGAAGGGGAGGCGGTGTGAAGGAGGAAGGGAGGGAGGGTCAAACCCTGGAAGATACCCAATTATTTTCCAATATATTACACGACTTTATATATATATATATATATATATATATATATATAATCAACACCTCAACCCGCCAGGATTCGAACCCACGGCCCACAAGCCTATGACTGAGACCGGGGAACGCTAACCGCTGGACCACCAGGATGCTGGTGGTCCAGCGGTTAGCGTTCCCCGGTCTCACTCATAGGCTTGTGGGCCGTGGGTTCGAATCCTGGCGGGTTGAGGTGTTGATTGTATGTAGAAGTCCGCGTGCTTTATTGGGCTAATGAAATATATATATATATATATATATATATATACATTATTTATTTGTCTTACGAGTCAGTTCGTTAACTGCAGGGTGGGAACATAATATACCTCGATGTGTGTTTCACTAAACTCGCCTCATATCTTTTTTGTCTTCGCCTTACAGAGTCTACCAGTGATGGTCGTGGCGGCGTGTGTGGTGGTGGTGCTGGGAGGAGTCCCCCCACCAACCGATTCTTGTACAGCCTTCTGTCTCAAGGAAAGCCCGTACCCCCGCGCTCCTCCCGATTACGTCTGCTGTGATCGTGAGTACATTCACTCTTGATACTTTACTTAAAAGTACACTTGCAGTTTCGGATACTCTATTTGCTTTTATGAGTAATTATGTTCTTTCGGTAACTTAATTAATGTCCAAAGTTTATCCAGAGTCCAATAAAAGATCGGTTTGTTGCTAACTGGAGTCTACTTTTGGTCTTATAGGAACAGACGCTAGAAAGTTTTATTAACCAGCAGTAACCCAGAATCGCCTAACTGACTACACTTTAATACACGACCTATACCTTGGGTGAGGAAGGTGACGGGGGTTATGGCTAAGATTGAGTGATGTTTTTTTCCCCAGCACATCCCGGTCGCTGCCCACCAGTCGGCCCATATTGTGATCAGTACCCGAGTACAGGGGTATGTGTCTGTCTGTCTGTCTGATGCTCAACCTAATCTCTAAATTACAAACTGTTTCCGTGCAACAATATTTTGATGACTGTTTATTTTTGTAATTTTTATTGTTTATCTTGCTCCCTTACTAAAAGCATTTGTTATTACAGGCATGTGTGAAGGACTACCAATGCGCGGATCACCAGAAGTGTTGTCCTAATGCCTGTGTCTCCTACAAGGTCTGCACGAACGCCATATACTAAACCACGAAGGACAGTGAACTGGCTAGAGGAACACCGAGGATTAACGAAGACATTACCGTTTACTGACCACGAAACAAATGATATTCCTGATTCACTTTCCTTATATTGTTGACCTTATACATGTTATTTGTTTTTATGTTGATATTGTTCAGTTTATACTTGTTGATACATTTATACGTCATGATTATCTCTAAAGTCATTCAGATTAATGAAATAAATTAATATTAAAATTAACAATGTATTGACTTTCCTGTTGTTTGAATGTGGATATTCTATGTCATGTTAATCGATCGCTCAAGTTAGCACCATCAGCTCCGACAGTTGGCGACCACTCCCAGATTCTGTACATGTGTCTAGTTAACCCTTAATTTCACTCAATCATCGGGGTCTGTCTTTCCCTGACCCTCCTACTCCCATTTTCATAGATCAATATCCCTACCATCACCAGAGATACAACTCCAGTGTCTCATTTTCCCGATTTTGTAAGGTTTCTTTCGTAGTTGTGGTAATGTGGGGTACGAGATATTTGGTTCACACTCAGGATGGGATGGAGAAAGGAAACTCACAATGTGCTCTCTGTATACATATTGTATTGGATGTAGTGCAGCTTGGTGCTGGGAAGTGGCAGCGTTGTTACAAGCGTGATGTAGAGAGAGCTGGTTGGTGAGGGTGCTCAGAGGAGGACCAGCTTGTCGGTCGCCATGCTCGCCGGCAGGAGCGATAGCCGCCAGGCAGGAGGAGGAGGAGGAGGTGTTGCTTGCTGGTTGGTGTAGGTAGAAAGAGAGAGGTAGGTCGGTACGGTACGGAGTCTTTAGTTATGAGGTGAAAGAAGATTATTAGGGGTTGAAGGAAAAGTGGTGAAACTGAAATACAGTAGGAGTAGAAAGAATCTGGGCTCAACCAGATCGCTTCATCTTTCCTATTGGTGTTTTATCTTTGTTCTGCTCCCTTGGGTCGTCAGACATTTGTATTAATATTGGTTTATGTATATAATGCTGCTTATTATTTTTATTATTGTTGGAGTTAGTGAGCCCGCCCAGGTCCTTGTGTAACTGGGAGGGTAGTCACATTTTTTTTTTTTTTTTTTTTTTGAGGTGTTAGTTAAGTGTTAGTTATGTTAGTCTGAAGGTACACTGTATGGAGAGGTAGGTCACCACGAGGTCAGGTCTTATATAGCGGAGGTAGGCGTGGCTTAATAGTTGACCTCCATCATGTAAGGCGGCGCTGGTTGACCTAGACCACGAGGCATACACTGGGGAATTCGCGGGGTCGGCTACTCAGCGACAAGCGTTTGTAGGGGAGAAATCCCCTACGGTGTAGGAGACTTGTTGTCTGCAGAGTTGCATGGCACATGTGAGGCAGAACGGGCGGTGCATGCCATATGTGAGACATAACGGCGAGGGCGTGGATGAGCCGGCCGCTAGAGGAGACAACTGTCTAGACACACAATATCTGTGGGAGTAAAGAGGGAGAAAAAGGGTGTGTGGAGGCGATGAATGTTGTGCTTCCCTCACGGTAGATAGAGTCGTCAGATGCGCCTGCTGGGAGTGTGGGTCTGGGTGAGGAGCAGGGGCTGCGTCAGCCGGAGCGGAGGAGAGTCCGTGGCAGCAGCTGGGTCCATGACAGCAGCAGGGTGCAGGACAGTAGCAGGGGGTACCTGAGGGTGAAAAGAGGGGTGTGTGGGTCCACATCAGGAGGAGCGGCAGGGGGTACTGCTGGGCCGGGGCGGCGTCTGAGGCAGGACTGGTATGTTGGGGTCGGTAGGACGTGGTGCTTGGGGCAGAAAGAGGAGCGGCTGTCTGCTTAGAGTCGCAGAGCTGCTCTAGGGTGTCTAACCTGCGGTGCAGAGACAGTAGCTGTACATAAGAACATAAGAAAATAAAGAGTCTGCAATAGGCCGGTTGGCCTGTGCATGGCAGCTCCTGTCGAGAGTTACTACCACACTCTATCATCCATGAATCTATCCAGCCTCCCTTTGAAACTTTCCAGCGTTCCAGCACTTACTACAAAGTTGCAAAGCTTGTTCCACTCGTCCACCACCCTATATGTAAACCAGTTCCTTCCTATCTCCCTCCTAAACCTAAACTTATCCAACTTGAATCCGTTGTTCCGAGCCCTCTCCTGCTCGGATATTATAAGAACTTTATCTATATCACCTTTATTGATTCCTTTCACCCACTTGAATACTTCTATAATATCTCTTCGCACTCTTCGTCTTTCTAGGGAATGCAAATTTAGTTTCTTTAACCTATCCTGATATGGAAGGTTTCTAAGTCCCGGAATCATTTTCGCCATTCTTCGCTGCACCGACTCTAGTGAACTTATATCCATTCTATAATAAGGGCACCAGAACTGTACGGCATAATCGAGGTGTGGCCTGACTAGCGCAAGATATACTTGCAATAAGATCTCTGCACTCTCCTTACTTACACTTCTAGATATAAAACCCAATACTCTGTTTGCCTTATTTCGAATATTAACGCACTGTTTTCTAGGCCGTAGGTCCGGGCTTACAAGTACCCCTAGGTCTCTTTTACAAGTCGACTTCTCTAGGTTGGTGTTGTTAAGGCTGTATACATTGACAGTATTTGTTCTTCCATTATTAAGTACGCTGCACTTGCTGGTGCTGAATTTCATTTGCCATTTTTCAGACCACCCCTGCAGTTTATTTAGATCCTCCTGTAATGCATTTGCATCCTGACCTGAATTAATCTGCTGCACTATTTTGGTGTCAGCCGCAAACTTGCTTATGTCACTGCTGATCCCAGTATCTATGATCGTTTATGTAGATTATGAACATGAGTGGGCCTATTACTGACCCCTGGGGAACCCCACTGGTTACACGACCCCACTCAGATTTAACACCATCTATGATGACCCTCTGCGTTCTATCGGTGATTCATGATTTTATCCAATTTAAAACTTTCCCTCGATACCATGAGCCTTAATTTTTCTCAGAAGCCTCTTATGTGGTACTCTGTCAAATGCTTTGCTAAAGTCTAAGTAAATAACATCGTAATTTTCGTCATTATCTACTACCTAGAAGACTTTCCTAAAAAATGTCAGCAGATTTGTTAGACAAGATTTTTCCTTTGTAAACCCATGTTGAGAGTCATAGATTAATTTGCTTTTCTCAAAATGCGATCGGATGTTATCTGCAATAATTGAGTCAAGAAATTTCCCCAATACTGACGTCAAACTGATCGGCCGGTAATTTGACGCTAATGCTCTGTCTCCCTTTTTGAATATGGGTACTACATTTGCCTGCTTCCATAATTCTGGCACAACTCCGCTGTCTAATGATTTTGTAAATAAGTTTACGAGGGGTCCGCTAATCTGTTCCCTACACTCTTTCAAGACTCGAGGGAAAATTTCATCCGGCCCTGGGGATTTTGTCTTCTCTAGTTTATTTATTTTCTTAAGAACATCCTCTTTTCTGATAGTGATATCTTTATAATTTCTCTTCTTCCTTTCCCTTAAATATCAGTTCCACCTCTGGAATTTCATCGCGAATTTACTCTGTGAAAACTGATAAGAAGTAGCTGTTCAATGCTTTGCTTATTTCTTCACTGCCTTTTATCACTTCTCCCCTCCCTGACTTTAAAGGCCCAACTTTGTCCTTGACCTTTGTTCTATATACCTGGGAAAATCCCTTGGGATTCGCCATGGATTCTCTTGCTATTTTGATTTCATAGTCTCTCTTTGCTTTCCTTACATTTTTCTTAACATTCCTAGATAGTTCATTATACCTATTTCTGAGCTGCTCCTCCCCTCCCTTTAATTTCTTATATATTCCTTTCTTTATGCCTATGTCATGTTTAAGTTTTCTGGTCATCCACCTTGGCTCATTCTTATTTGACCTAATTTTTCTGTATGGTATATTTTGTCCTTGTGCTTTATGTAGTATACTAGTGAATATATTATAGTCATGATCAATTGTTGTGTCATGATCAATTGTTGTGTCATCTATGACCTCACCCCTTCCTACTGGTGACTGACGTGACTGTTCCCAGGTGACCTCACCTAGGAAACCTACTTTACCCCTGATAATCCGCCAACCGAAAGTTTGGGACTCTGACCATATTATCATTGTTTTTCGTTTCCCAATTTAGGGTGAGCGTGATTTCTCTGTGATCACTGTTACTTAGTTCTTCCCCCACTGTGATATCTCTGATAATATTTTCTTTATTTGTTAATACTAGGTCTAATATATTGTCACCTCTAGTAGGTTCTGTAATTAGTTGTTTCAAAAAATTGTCCTGTACTGCGTCTAGGAAGTCTTCAGATTCATAGTCGCCTACAATGTTGTCCCAGTCAATATTTCTGAAGCTGAAATCCCCCATAAGGCACAGGTTGTTATATTTTGCTGCCCTACTCATTTCCTGCCATATGGGCTGAGCTGCTTCCTTCCCAAGACTTGGGGGCCTGTAAATCACTCCCATAATTAGTTTTTCTCTTCCTTCCGTGATTTCTACCCATACAGACTCGGTTCCTATTTCACCCTTTATTGAATTGTTAATACAACATTTTAATGTATCCTTGACGAAGAGTGCGACCCCTCCCCCCTTCCTACCTTCCCTGTCCTTGTGAAAAAGGTTGTACCCTTCTATGTGGTACTCTGATAAAAAAATTTTGCTCGCCAAATTCATCCAAGTTTCGGTGATTGCGTAACGTCTACATTCTCGGTACATACAACCGCTCTCAGCAAGTCTATTTTATTTCGAACGCTCCTACTGTTTGTATAGTATACATTTAAACCTACCCTTCCCTGGTCCTGTTTTACCCCTTGTCCTGAGTAATCAATTTTACTTCCCAGGACCAGCTTGTTTTTTGACTCCCACTTACCCCGACATCTCTCTCCTGGCGAAACCCCCTTTTGGAGTAACAATTTCACGCTCCAGGGATGCAGACAACGTCTTTACCCCCGCACGAGACAAGTGTACTCCGTCACGACTGTACAGGTAGTCGTTGCCAGTTATCAATGAATTCCCAACCATTGTTTGCACAATGTTTTTCCAGTGGGCAATTTATAGCAATTGCCCTGGACAGCCATTCACGACCAACCCCTCTTCTAGGCAAGGCACCACATACTATCGGGATCCCTCCCCTATCTCTAATCTTCCCCAGCGCCTCCCTATACCTCTTGAAAAGTTCCTCACTCCTAACCTTTCCTATGTCGTTTCCTCCCACACTAAGACACACTACTGGAATGGTACCCACCCCTGACAAAACCCTGTCTATCCCGACAAAACCCTATCTATCCTGTAGAGCCGATGAGAACTGCCTCTGTGTGGATAAGCCAGTCTTCCATGTTGCTTCATGACTGGGAGAGTGATCGGTTTCTCCTCCATCCTGTGTGAGTGCGAATCTCCGGGGGTCGCCATTTGTGGGGTACGTGATGTTTCTCCTCCATCCTGTGTGTGTGCGAACCTCCGGGGGTCGCCATTTGTGTGGTACGGGTTGTTTGGTTCACACTCAGGATGGAATGGAGAAAGGAAACTCACAATGTGCTCTCTGTATACATATTGTATTGGATGTACAATGCAGCTTGGTGCTGGGAAGTGGCAGCGTGGTTACAAGCGTGATGTAGAGAGAGCTGGTAGGTGAGGATGCTCAGAGGAGGACCAGCTTGTGGGTCGCCATGCTCGCCGGCGGGAGCGAGGTCCGCCAGGCAGTAGGAGGAGGAGGTGTTGTTGCTTGATGGTTGGTGTAGGCAGAAAGAGAGAGAGGTGATGATGATGATGATAATGGAGATATAATGGCAATGGCTTACCATGGGAAGGGAGAGAAGAGGTAAGGTAGAAGGAAAGTTATGAAACGGGAAGTAAAGTACTAGAGAATAAGAGCAGGTGGGCTATCCACCTAGCAGAGACGATTTGATTGGCTGTGGTGAAGGCTACACTAAGAGGTCGCCCGAGCTCGAGGGAACAAGGGGGGGAGGAGGCTAAGCTAGCTAGCAAGGGGGTGTTAGTTATTGTGTTAGTTGGAGAGGTCTACTAGGTCCTTGTGTAACTAGTAGAAAACTCTCATCTTTTATCTTATTGGCGTCAAGAAGATTTTTTATGCTGCGGTATATAATTGTGTAAGTTGGAGAGGTCTGCTAGGTCCTTGTGTAACTATTAGAATACTCTCATCTTTTGATTACTGTTTAGTGTACAATAGTTCTGGCTCTTGAGGGTTATGGAGAAGGCTTTTTGGCCACCAGTTGTGTGATCTTGTGGTGTCCTCTGTTTTAAGTCGATTATATATTTCGTCTTCCATGACTAACAGTTTGTGCCATACTGCCTGTGCTTGGCTGTATGTTCTTATGTTCAGTGGTAAAATGTTGTAATTTTCGTGAAGCTCTTCAATTTTGGTTGTGTATGGGGGACGTTGTTTGGAAGCTCTGGGGAAGGCTTTGTTTTGTGTTGCTTGGAGTTTTAATTGGTTGGTAAGGCTGATCGTGTTTAATGGTGTTGGCGGGTATTCAAGATGGGGGCGGACAAGTGCTTTAATAGGTGTAGTTGTATTTTCTCTTCCATTTTGCCGAATCTTCTTAATTTGGTAAGCTGTATTTGGGCTAGTCTATTGCGTTCTGTTATGTGTTTATTTATTCCGGTTCTTGTTATTGCTAGCCCCAGTATTTTTCCTTCGTTAGGGTAATGTATTTCTTCGTTGTTTACAGTGATTGGTGCTGGGTTTATCCTTGAAATGTGTATGATTTTTAGTTTCTGTGTATTAGTTTTTATTTTCCATTTCTTCTCGTAATTATTTATTTGTATTATGGCGCGAGCTGTTTTTAATGCCATCATCTGTTTGGCCTTGCCTGGATGGCGGATGATCTGGGTGACATCATCAGCATATGCGATGTATTCACCGTGAATTGGTGGCGGCATGTCTGAAGTGTAAATTGTGGAAAGAGTTGGGGATAAATTACTTCCTTGTGGTACTCCACTATAAAGTCTGAAGCTTGGGCCTTTGTGATTGCCTATTATAATGTGTGCTTCTCTATTGTCTAAGAAATTACACAGTAGAGAGGTGAAGTTGTTAGGGAGTTCTTGATTGGTTATTTTATATTTAAGTCCCAAGTGCCAGACCTTATCGAACGCTCTTGCCACGTCCCTTAAAACTATGTTGCACTGTTCTCTATTATGCATTGCGTTTGCAATACTTTCGTATATAAGGGCTATGGCTGTGTTTGTTCCTCTGTGTTTCCTGAATCCGTGTTGTCTAGGGTTGTATTTGTATTCCAGTTCCAGGTGTGTTCTTAATCGTTGGTTAATTATTTTTTCCAAAATTTTTCCCGGTGTTTCTAAGAGAGAGATTGGTCTGTAGTTTTCTACTGCCGTGGGGGCTTTTCCCGGTTTTGGTATCAGTCTCATAATTGCTGTCTTGAATTTCTTTGGGTAGTAGCCTGAAGCTATGGATGCATTGAATATATTTCTTAGTAGAAGTACCATGTTGCTTGGTAATTGCTGTAAAATGAGTTTATTTATTTTACTGACTCCAGGAGCCTTGTTCTTAAAGCTATTGATTGTTCTTACTATTTCGTCCACCGTGATTGGTTTGTTTAGTGGGGCCATGTCATCCAGTGTATTCAGGTCGATCGTGGGACTCGGTTGCCAAATATGGGTTATTTGCGACATATGGTTGGATACTTCCCTCTCTGTGGTCATGCAGAAGTTTAAGTTTTCTTCGTTGGTGATTTGAAAAATCGTACTCCAGAAAGATCTAAATTCCGGTTCTTGTTCGGTTGGTTCTGTTAATTTGACTTGATTACTATTTATTATATAGTTTGACTCGTTGCTTGAGGTTCCCATTAAGTGCTTTATTTTCTGCCAGAACTGGTTCGGTTTATGGTAGTTTCCTTCCGTTTTTGAAATCAGCTTCTGCCAGTTCCTGTTGTATGCTTCTTTTGAGATGTTTTTTTAGCTGTTCGTGTATTATGTTGTATATGTTTCTGCGTTCCGGTGTCCATCCTTGCTGTGTGATTAGTTTAATTAGGTTGCTAAATTGTGTCTATGATTCTTGATTGGTGTGAGTATTGAGGGTGTGGTAATGTTCGGTAAGTGGTCTTGGGTATGTTGTGTTCCATGGCTTGGCTGACGTGCTCTTACCATATATCCAGTGATTGGTCTATTAGATAAGTATGCCCGTTGTGTAATTGTGTGGGTTGCGGGTTATTTAATTCTTGTTTGAAATTTTCCTAGTTAGCCCGGTTATAGTTGAATCTTAGCCTGGCCGGGATCTGTATTGAGGCTGTGGAGAGTGTGGCTATGATAGGGAGATGATCACTTGTGGATATTGGGCCGGGTTCGAGTAGTATGTTTAGGTGGTGGTGTTGATTTGTTAACACGAAATCTGGGTACCCTGTGTGGCCTGCTCTGATGTACGTGGGGAATTCCGGTCCGAGGTGTACCACGTTGCCGTGGCTCACTAGTGTGTTCAGGACCCGGCCTACTGCGTTGTTGGTATGGTGTCCTAGTATGCGGTGTCTAGCGTTGAGATCACCCAGAAAGTATGCAGGTATGTTCCTCCTCATCAATCTGAGCATGTCTGCTATTGGAAAGATTGGTCGTCTTGGAGGGAGGTAGCAGGTGCCGATTATGATTGGACCCGTTGTGCTGTTAATTTCTATTGCCAGAAAGTTTTCTTGGAATGTATCATGGATTTTATGTTTTATACTTCTTTTAATTGCTATGGCAATTCCATCTTGTAAAGGATTTTGGCTGGTTTTTTTTGGTATACTGTGTAATTAAATATCTTGATTTTATTTGAATTATCCCTGCCGTGAGAATTTAGTATGATGACGTCTGGGTCTAGGGTTCGATATATGTTGTATAATTCGTGAGCTCTTGTATGTGTCCAGGCCAGGACATTATGTTGAATTATTCTAAGTCTGTTGATTATGAATGGCGATGTCTCGAGCTTGTTTGCGGCATTTTGGATGAACGATGTTCTCCTGAAGACCTCCTCTCCGTGTGCAGGCCGAGGCGAATTTTCCTGTATTTGGATTGCTCCACCATTTCTATTCTATTGTATTTGGTCAGGATTTTTCCTCTCTTTATTAGTGTTTCTATATGGTGATCTTCCATATTCGTATCTGTATATGTATATTTTACTCTTCTTTCCCTTATCTCCGCCAGTAGTCTCTTGGTTGAGAGTATTTGGGGAGCTGAGCAGGTGTAAAACCTGATACCGGTTTCCTCCCCGAGGTCCTGATTCTCAGTCATTTTTCTTGGTGACGGTGGTGGTGCCACAATTCCCGTTTTGCTCCTTTTAGGGGTGCTGTATACGAACGCTTTTTCAGGTTGTATAACAGGTTCATGTTGTGAAATGGGTTCCTGCTCCTCTTCGTCTTCTTCCACTCCCTCTTCGCTACTTTCTGATTGGGGAGGTTTGTCGGTAGTGGCTTGTGATTGGGTGACTTGCGCCTGACTGGTGGTTTCCGCTGGTTTATAGATCAGGTTGAAGATTTCTGATGAGGGGACGTCGTTGGGGAATTCCATGTCTGGGAGGTTATTTGCCGCAAACATTTCCTTTACCCTTTTAGCAAAGCATCCTGGTTTGGCAATATTCAAGAGGTGGGCGTGTATTATTGCCGTCATGATTTTAACCGATAGTTGACTTCCCAGGTTGAGCACTATAGGTTGAGCTGGGGGTTGTGAGGCTACCTTTTCAGGGACTTTAATTGTTTCCTTTGTTAATTTGGTTACAGCCGAGTAGGTCCTGTTTTGCTTTTCCTGTGCTCTTTCCTTTTCAATTTTCCTCCTTTCCTTTACAATCGCTTTCCTTACTGGACAGCATGCTGCCAGTGTTCTGTGGTCCCCTTGACAGTTCAGGCACCTAGGAGTTACACTGCTTTTGCACTCCCGGAATGGATGTCCCTCCTCCCCGCATTCGGAGCAGTATTTTGTGTTTTTGTTAGGGCAGTCCATGGCTAAGTGGGTATATTTGTAGCAATTCCAGCAAGGCGTAATGGGAAAAAATTCTTCCTCTTCAACTTGATTGCTGCCTATATGGTAGAAGGAGAGACAGAATCCTTCCTGTATTGCTTTCTGTGCCATTCCTATGTCCTGAAACCTAATTTTCAGCATAGATGGTAGTTTAGGTAGTTTAACTACCTCCTCTACTTTGGCCCATTGATTTCTTTGTTCCAGGTCTCGTTTCAATTGTTGTTCGCTTGATTCTTCTGTGATGGTCTTGTCCAGTCTTTTAACTACTACGGTCTTCCTGGCTCTTAGTTGTGGTGGGATTACTTCTTCGAATCGCTGGTTCTTCAATTCCTTTATGCTGTCGTTCGACAGTAGGGAGTCAACGTCTTCTTCTGTCAGGCAGAGGGCGATGAATGAATCCTTGGTTGTAATAAGGCTCGTGATCTTTATTAGTAGTTTTGCGCCGAGCAGTTCGGCTAGTGAGCTCTTCCGCGGTTCGGCTACATCCCCATCAAGGGAGCGTATCCTTACCCTATGTGCCCTCATTGTAGAGAGGGCAAGGTGGACAAGCCACCTTTTGAAATACGATAGGTAGCCTACCTAGTCTAGGTGAGTTAACCTACCACAGGAATTACAACACCTCCCACCGCCTTTTGTCGGTCGAATGGTCGAAAGGTGGTTCCCGTGTATCTCTCCCAGAGCCCCGTCAGGGGAGCCTACTTCCCTAGTGTGTATCTAATCTGCTCACTTATAGGCGTGAGCCCTAGTGTACCTACATGAGGGGGGGGGGGGGGGATACAGGATATGCGAACCCCTTCCCGGGTGGACCCGCACGATCACGGTTTCCCAGGAAGGCTCGGCGGAGGGATGGTTCTGCTCCTTCTCCCTTTCTTGTTCACAAACTCCTGGGACGGAGGTGAACATTTACAGGGAGGACCCAAGGACGAATACACCTCTAGGATACAGGTCCCCAGGCCAGAGCGAAATAGGAAGAATAAAGGAAGAATAGCCACTGGTGCAAGAAACACCAGTGGGGTCGCAGCCGACGTCCGCTACAGGAAACCGTCGCAGAGCACCCAATCTGGGCCGCCTCTGATCAGGAGTCACCCCTGATCAGTGAGGAGGCACAGAGAGGGCGTTGTCAGAGACGAGCTTCCCAAGTGTAGAAGTGTTGGTTGGTGAGGTGATATTTTGCGTTCCGGTCGTCAACGGTAAGAGACAGGCTGGCTGGCTTGGCTGTGAAGGATCAGAAGAGAGGTCCAATCACGACGAGGGCTGGCTGGCAATGTGTGTGAGAGAGAGGTGGTGGGTGGTGATACGGAGAGAAGAGAGCATTTGCTCTGAGGGTGCAAGAAGGGGACAGTACAAGGTAAAGTTCAGAAGTGGGAAATAGAGGAGGAGGTTAACAGCAGGTGGGCTATCCACCTTGCGGAGATGAGGTTTTTTGTCTTCCGTCAACAGTGCTGCATTAGATGACTCATGCGGTTAGGGAAGGCCGGTCTCAGCCAAGCTAAGTTAAGTTGTTCTATTTGGTGTTTCCTTGGGGCATATTATGATGGGGGGGGGGGGGGGTCCCTCCAGGTCCTTGTGGCACTGGAGGGATGATCCCCATCTTTTTCGTTTTAGTTATTTTTTTATTGTGGGCGTTTGTGAACTATTTAGGTCTTTGTTTATTTGTGGGGTCCCTCCAGGTCCTTGTGTGACTGGAGAGTTGTGCCCATCTTTTGGTTCTTTTTTATTGTGTATATAGAGGCTCTGGTTCTTCGTTATCATTTTTCCTGCTTCTAGGCCACCATCTGTGCGATGCGTTGTTGTTTTCCTCAATTAGTTGGTTTAGTATGGGATCCTGTTCTTGCTGGATTTTTCCCATATTGCATTTGCTTGGGTGTGTATTCTGGTGTTGAGTGGGTCTATGCCGTGTTCTGTGTGTATGTCTTGTGCTGTTTGTGTGTATGGTGGTTGGTGTTTTGCCGCTTGTTACGAACCCCTCCACCGATTGTCATGATCTACCTACCCAGCACTACGAACCACGCCATCTATTGTCTTGATCGACCTACCCAGCACCACGAGCAACGCCATCTAGGGACGAGACACGAGTATGACTCGTCTTAGTTACCACTCCGGGGTTTCCCTTCTCCATATCCTGGTTGTTGCGTCACTTCCTCCAAGTCTTCTTTGTGAGCTCCAATTCGAGTAGAGAGTAGTACACTCTGGGAAGTGACCACAGGATCACCTATCCTCTAAACCTACGGCACAGTGACTACCTTCCGTTTTCTACAATACTCAGCCTTGCTCGTCAGCCATCTCAGCTCCGCACTTAAGTATTTGTAATCCTATATTGCCTCCCCACGTTCACCTTGCTTCCAATTATTGTATGTTGTATAAATATGTATATACTGTTAATGTTTAGGTTAAGTATGGTTAAGGGTAAATTATAGAACGCTGAATATTTTGTTAAGGAATTTATGGTACTTTATTATACACAACAAAAACTCGCATCCTTTGTCTACCCTTTTATAGTCCGATTGTCTTAGTTTTTTTTTGTTGTTGCCTGTTGGGATCTGGGTAGATTTTTAACTATATTCTAAATCCCCGACTCGTAACAAATGGCGACCGTGACAGGATCCAACCTTAAGTACCATATTCCTTCCTCCCTTGTAACTCCTTGTTAATTATTCCTCCCAGTCACTTCTGTTCATAATTGCTTTACGGTGGTTGAATGTTTCCTTCATGTGTGTGTGCATATATTGGTATTACCGTAGAGTAAGAGTGACAGACGTAGGATATTAGGTTCCAAGTGTCATAAGGCTTACCTGTTATTACACGTGGCAGTCGTGTAGTAAGTCTTATGGAGTGTAGGGAAGAATCCGGATCTGTTTAATGCCGTACCCTCACTCCAGAGTAGGCTGTTCCATAGTCACTAGTTTAGGGTGAAGTGATATCTTGGGACGCCCCGCTCTACCAGGACCCCATAATTATAAAGCCTCAATTATTATTCTTCTCATTATCTCATTCAGGGTCAGTCATATCAAACTCCAGGGTTGTTAATCCGGATCTTTATATAAATGCCGTAATACGCCCTTCCTCTTTCAAGTATATCAGGGTTGTTAATCCGGATCTTTATATAAATGCCGTAATACGCCCTTCCTCTTTCAAGTATCTCAGGGTTGTTAATCCGGATCTTTATATAAATGCCGTAATACGCCATTCCTCTTTCAAGTATCTCAGGGTTGTTAATCCGGATCTTTATATAAATGCCGTAATACGCCCTTCCTGTTTCAAGTATCTCGGGGTTGTTAATCCGGATCTTTATATAAATGCCGTAATACGCCCTACCTCTTTCAAGTATCTCAGGGTTGTTAATCCGGATCTTTATATTAATGCCGTAATACGCCCTTCCCCTTCCAAGTCTCTTATCCTTATCTAAGGATCTTCTCGGAAGAACAATAATCTTAAGTGTAATTTCCCTAGGTATAACTTGGGTAGTTTCCGGGACTTTCTGGTTATCCACTGCCGTGATATTTTCTAGGGTAATCCACTTATGTTATCTTTTGACCATTAATTAATTTATCTAGGTTTTCTTAATGGCCACCTCAGGATTTGTTAAACTTGGTCGTCCTGGAGGAGTGGAAGATAAAGATACCATTTCACATCTTGAAGCATGTGGAGGAGCGTGGAGAGGTAAATTTAGGACGTGCTGCTGAGCTGGCTGATGAGTACGCCTTGCTGATGGAGTCACTGTGCCGTAGGGAACGTGGTACTTTCCGGCATGTTAGGTCCTCCTCTGATGATAACCTTGGGGACGTGAGTGGTAGGTCGAAAGGTCCCACACCTACCCCCCATGATGCAACCAAGTTTTATTGTTCTTACTGTAAAAACCCAGGCCATACGATCCAGACTTGTAAACGCCCAAAGTGTCGAATTGCTAAAAGTAGTTCCCTGGATCCCAAATCCAAACCAATAGCAACCACCAATGTGGAAAGGCCCCATCAGGATCTCTTCTCTTCATTCACCTATGAGGGAAAAATTTCAATCATAGAGGGGTCTCGTTCTTTCCCTATTCGTATACTACGTGATACGGGCGCAGCACAATCTAGCCTCCTGTTTAACGTCATTCCTGATATATCTACCGCATTTACTAATGAGAAGGTTCTAATTTCATATCTCTCATCCCATTCTTCCTATCCTTTAGCTAAAGTGCACCTCCAATGTCCCTTGATTACTGGAGAAGTGCAAATAGCCATAAGGAAAGATCCAATGCATGTGAGCGGCATTCATTTATTATTGGGTAATGACTTGGTAGGAGATCTAGTGGTTCCTAACATAAAGACAGTCGACTCTCCCTTACCTGTCAACTCCACCACTGACCTTAAAGAAACTATTCCTCATCTTTTCCCATCTTGTGCTGTCACCCGGTCACAGAGTGTGCGAAATGGGCCCTCTTCATCTAAAACCACCTCTAATATCTTCCTACCCACGGAAGATCTGTACAATAAGACCATTAGTAAGGATGAGCTCATTACAGCCAACAATCTGATCCATCTTTGTTCAAACAGGTGATGAAAGACGTCAGTGTGGACCAATGTACATCTTCGGCTTACCACCCACCGTCCCAGGGTTGCTTGGAACGGTTCCATCAAAACTTTCAAATCAATGCTAATAAACTATCTCCTCTCAACTATATAATCCATACTCCTGATCGCAAGAAAGATTCACAACTTGTTCACATTAATCTCATGAAACTTTACCAATCCAGGCAGTCAGAGGAAGACATCCCAGAGGCTGTAAGCTTACCTGTATTGCATACGGTTTTGTCAGGGCCGGAGCCGGAGACAGATGACATGGACCTATTGGAGAATTTAGTCTTCCCTCTACCTAAAGAAAACCCTGCTAACAGTCACATACTCAACAACTTGGATGAGTATTTTTCTGTTCTGAATCCATCTCAAGCAAAAGATCTCACCAAGTTATTATCAACATTTCCTAAAGTCACATCAGACCTCCCAGGGTTTTGCAATATACTTAAACATGATATTAAGCTAATCTCAGATGATGTACAACCCATTAGGCAATCGGCATATCGACTAAATCCACAAAAAAAAGAGATTATGAAAAAGGAAGTATATTTTTTGTTAAAACATAACTTAGCTGAGCCTAGTACCTCCCCCTGGGCTTCACCTTGCCTTCTCATTCCAAAACCCGATGGCACTTCGTTTCTGTACCGATTATCGTAAAGTGAACCAGGTCACTGTCTCTGACTCCTACCCTTTACCTTTGATTGAAGATATAATAGACAGCATAGGCTGTGCCAAGTTTATATCTACCGTGGACCTGTTGAAAGGATATTATCAAGTGGGACTCAAGGATAGGGCAGAAATAATCTCGGCATTTATGACTCCATTTGGTCTTTTTCAATATTTGGTTATGGCGTTTGGCTTTTCTAATGCTCCGGCCACATTCCAGAGGGCCATCAACTTCCTAATTCAAGACCTAGGTGGGACGTTCGCCTACCTGGATGACCTGGTGGTGGTGTCGGACAGCTGGGACGAACATCTGGTGCGTTTGGAGATACTGTTTGCAAGAGACGGGATTCACCATAAACCTGGCTAAATCTGCTTTTGGCCGGGCCTCGGTGACTTACCTGGGACATATCGTTGGGCATGGTATGGCGAGACCCAAGGACGCAAACGTTGAAGCCATCTCGTCCTTCCCCACTCCAAGGACGAGGAAGGAACTCATGCGCTTCCTGGGGATGTGCGGCTACTACCGTCGGTTCTGCAGTAACTTCTCCAGCGTGGCCGGACCCCTCACAGACCTTACCAGTTCTGCGGTCCCTTACATCTGGAGCCAGAGGTGCGACCATTCTTTCCACCGCCTCAAAGCCTTCCTTGCCTCCAAGCCTGTAGTCCACCCCCCTGACTACACCTTGCCCTTCCATCTGCAAATCGACGCTAGTGGTGTCGGAGTGGGGGCTGTGCTCCTACAACCCGACCCAACCACTGATGTCCTTCACCCTGTGGCATATTACTCCGCCAAGTTGAAAAAACATCAGACCAACTACTCGACCATAGAGAAGGAGGCCCTGGCTCTGGTGTTGGCAATAAAGAAGTTTGAATGTTACCTCCAGTCTTGCCCACAAACAACCCTAGTCTTCACCGACCATAACCCACTCACGTTCTAACCTGATTGCAGACTCCTTATCCCGAGCTCCAGTGGAAATGCAGCAGCTACTCTCCAGACGCACCAGGTGATCACCTCCTTCGCACCCGCGCTACGGAGGTCTTTGGAGGGGGGGTGTGTTACGAACCCCTCCACCGATTGTCATGATCTACCTACCCAGCACTACGAACCACGCCATCTATTGTCTTGATCAACCTACCCAGCACCACGAGCAACGCCATCTAGGGACGAGACACGAGTATGACTCGTCATAGTTACCACTCCGGGGTTTCCCTTCTCCATATCCTGGTTGTTGCGTCACTTCCTCCAAGTCTTCTTTGTGAGCTCCAATTCGAGGAGAGAGTAGTACACTCTGGGAAGTGACCACAGGATCACCTATCCTCTAAACCTACGGCACAGTGACTACCTTCCGTCTTCTACAATACTCAGCCTTGCTCGTCAGCCATCTCATCTCCGCACTTAAGTATTTGTAATCCTATATTGCCTCCCCACGTTCACCTTGCTTCCAATTATTGTATGTTGTATAAATATGTACATACTGTTAATGTTTAGGTTAAGTATGGTTAAGGGTAAATTATAGAACGCTGAATATTTTAAGGAATTTATGGTACTTTATTATACACAACAAAAACTCGCATCCTTTGTCTACCCTTCTATAGTCCGATTGTCTTTGTTTTTTTTTGTTGTTGCCTGTTGGGATCTGGGTAGACTTTTAACTATATTCTGAATCCCCAACTCGTAACACGCTCTTGAGGGCTACATTTTGCACTGCTTGAAATTTAAGTTGATTTGTTCTTGCGATTGTGTTCAGAGGTATCGGAGGGTATTCTAAGTGTGGTCTGATCAGTGCTTTGTATAAGTGCAATTGCGTGTTGGTGTTTAATTGGCGGAATCTTCTGAGATTTGTAAGTTGTGATTTTGCCATAGCTATTCTTTCGTTGATGTGGGGGATTATTCCGTTTCTGGTTATCTTGAGTCCTAATATTTTTCCGTTGGCAGCATATGGTATTTGTTGGTTGTTGACAATAATAGGGTAGGGTTTTGTTTTTGCGATGTGAATTATTTTGAGTTTTTGGACATTGGTTTTTATCTTCCATTTTCGTTCATAGTTGTTCATTATCTCTATTTCTCTGCTTGTTCTAATGGCCATCATTTGTTTGGATTTTCCTGGGTACCTGACTATCTGTGTGACATCATCTGCGTATACTATATATTCTGATTGCCGTGGTTGCGGCATGTCTGCTGTGTAAACAGTGTATAATGCCGGCGATATATTACTGCCTTGGGGAACTCCACTATGAAGGTTGAAAGTTTGTCCTAAATGGTTGTCGATGACTAATTTGGCCTTTGTTGTCTAAGAAACTGCATAGTAGTGCTGTGATATTGGTAGGCATGTCCAGTTTGATTATTTTCAACTTCAGTCCTTCATGCCAGACTTTATCAAATGCTTTTGACACATCTCTTAGAATTATATCGCATTGGTCTCAGTTGCTTGCAGCATTTGCAATTGATTCGTATATTAGTGCTATTGCTGTGTTGGTTCCTCGATTTTTCCCAAAGCCGTGCTGTCTCGGGTTATATTTGTTTTCTTGGTCTAGAAAATTTCTGAGTCTGTGGTTGACTATTTTTTTCCAATATTTTACCGGGTGTTTCCAGTAGTGAGATAGGTCTGTAGTTCTCTGCTTGGGTATGGTTCTTTCCTGCTTTCGGGATGAGTCTGATTTTGGCTATTTTAATTTTGGTAGGGAAGAAGCCAGTTGCAAGTGAGGCATTGTATATATTTTTAAGCTGTTCGATCATAGTCTGAGGAATCTTTTGTAGTACGAATTTATTAATTTGGTTTATGCCAGGTGCTTTGTTCTTGAAGCTTGCTATTGTTTTTTCAATGTCATTTTGAGTTAATGGAGCAATTATTGGGTTATTGATGTTTAATGAATTGAGGTTGATTTTCCTGGTAGGTTTCCATTTCTGTGTTCTGGCTCAAATATATTCTAGTTGCCTGTTCTGTTTCTTGGCAGAAGCTTCTATTGTCTTCGTCGTTGATTCTGAATATGTCTTTCCAGTATTCTCTAAATATTGGTTCTTTATCGTGTGGTTCTGTTGCCTTTCTACCGTTTTTGTCCTTTATGTAGCTAGTTTCTTCCGAATTAGTTCCCTTTAGGTTTTTTATTTTTTTCCAGAATGCTTTTGGATTTCTGTAGTCTGCTTGTGTATCATGGATCAGCTTGTTCCATGTTTCATTGTTTGTTCTTGCTTATGTCTTTCAGTTCTTCTTTTAGATTCCTGTATAATATTCTGTTGTCATTGCTCCACCCGTGTGTTTTTGTGTATTCATATAGATTGGTGAATTTAGTTTGGATCATTTTCTCTTCATATGTTCTTATGTGTTCATATGGTAATGTACGGTATGTTGTTTTTGGGATGTTGTTTTTCATTGCTGTTATTACTTCATTGTACCATGTATCCAGTGTTTTGTCAATCTCTGTTGTGTCTTTGTTGTGTAGGAGTGTTGGTTCGTTGTTGCTAAGATCCGATTTAAATTTTTCCCAATTTGTTCTATTGAGTGAAAATCTTGGGATTGATGGAATTTGTATCGGGGATGTGGATAGAGTTGCTATTATGAATAGATGATCACTGGTTGTTGTGGGTCCAGCTTTTAGATGTACGTTTAGATGGTGATGCCTATTGGTTAAAACAATGTCTGGTTTCCCAGAGTTACCGGCTGATGCGTAAGTTGCGAAATCGGGCCCGAGGTGTGTTATTGTCCCGTGTTCGATGAGAGCATGGAGGATTTTTCCTCCCGGGTTTCTAATATTGTGTCCTAAGGTTGTGTGTTTAGCATTGAGGTCTCCTATGAAGTATGCTGGATTGTTTTGCCTCATTAGTTTTAAGATGTCCCCTGTAGGGAATATTGGCCTTCTGAATGTTAGATATGAAGTTCCAATAGTTATTGGGCCTCTTGTTGTATTTATTTCGGCTGCAAGAAAGTTACTTTGAAAGTTGTCAATGATTTTGTATTGTATGTTGCGTTTTATGGCTATTGCTATTCCGTCATGTGGTTCGTCGTGTAAGTTCATTTGATGTACATGGTAGTTAGAGATCTTGATTTTGTCACTTTTTCCGACCATGTGCGTTGATAAGGATGATGTCTGGGTCTATTGTGCTGTATATGTTAGTAAGTTCTGATTTCCTCGTCAGAGTCCAGGCAAGGACGTTGTGCTGAATTATCTTTAATGATTTTGAGTAGTCGTGTCATGATCGTGATGACGGCTATCCTGAAAACCTTAAGGATTCATAATACGCTCAAACGTCCACAAAACCTTCCGAGTCCCCCAGTGGCAACGTCCTCCGTTTTCTCTGTTTCCTCTGAATATAATCCACGGATTTCGTAGCAGACGCTGTATGTTGGGACCTGTTGCCATCCAACCCTTTGTAATCAATTAATTTTGCTTTTGATAGCTCAACCAGAGCATTGTTAGTGAGGATAATAGTAGGGAATGAAACGGAGTTCATAGTCTCAGTTTCAACTTCAATGTACAGTAAATTAATTCATCGAAATAGAAGTAGGTGGACTCCCTGAACTATTTTGAGTGAGGGTGCCGCGGGCATTTCACAGAGTTGCCAACTTTCCACTTTGTAGCTAGATCTAGAGCTTTTTGTTTTTTCTAGCGACATTTTAGAGCGATTTGCGACTTGTCGCAAATCTAGAGATATCCACAGAAATCTAGCGACTTTCTGGATAATTTTGGACTGTCCATGAAAACTCAGTTTTCCTAATTTCGAGCCAAAATATATAGCAACGGGGTTACAGGGACAATAAATAATAAGAAAAGTTTAATACGTTTGAATGGGTCGTGGTACAGAAGGAGGGACACGTCTATTTCCTGATCACTTGATGTCATCCCGTCCATGGCTAATGTTGCCGTGTCGTCATTTATTTGTCTATTACCTTCGCCTTTGTAGCACCTGGGTAACTTACCTCTTTGTCAGATATGCAATATGAATTTCATTAATACGCTAAATTTTAAAGAATATAAGCAAAACATCTTATAGAATTAATTCTATCAAGCCTGCGTGGTTCCAAACTTCTCATACGCGTCCACCATGGGTGACCCATAGACTCCATACCTGAGTTGCCCTGCAAGTCGACACTGTTCACCCGCTTTGCCAAAAACCATCAAGGAAAGTTTCCGCTTGTTTGCATGCTGTTTATTAATTTGAACCCTTCATAGTCCCAATAGAAAATGGGTAAGCCACAGTATTCGCAGCGATTTAGGAAGGAATGGCTCAGAGATGACAGATACAAAAACTGGCTTCTGGAGGTGCCAGGAGATAATAAAAAAGGATTTTGTAAATTTTGCAAGTGTACTTTGTCTGCTAAGTTGTGCGACATTGAAAAACACAAAAACACTAAAAAACACAAGAAGGCAGAAGAGCCGTTTAGTGCAGAAAGAGACAATTTTACCATTCAAGAAACTTGAAGCAAAAAAAGTGGAGGGAACTCTGGCCATGTTTGTAGCTGAACATTGTTCTATTCGTGTGGTAGAACACTTAAGTGAAGTGTGTAAAGTATGTTTTAGTGACAGCAAGGCAGGCAGTGAACTCAAGTTAAA
The DNA here is from genome assembly GCA_958450375.1 of Homarus gammarus. NCBI lineage: Eukaryota > Metazoa > Arthropoda > Malacostraca > Decapoda > Nephropidae > Homarus > Homarus gammarus. Next base: position 2,013,350 of record CAUDMG010002459.1, read on the forward strand.
AAGATCAAAGTGTTCTGGGATAATATGCAATATTCTTGCGCCACATTTCACAGAAAATCTGAAAAATGATATTTTTACATAATGCATTTTTATTTATACTCCGTCCATTATAGTCGGCATTATGAAAATATTATTTGCATCAAATTACTGAAGGGGGGGAATAATAGCTAGCGACTTTCCATGGAAGATTTAGCGACATTTAGCTACTTTTAGGTACCAGCCTAGCGACATTTGAAAATCCGAGTTGGCAACCCTGGCATTTCACTGTTAGTAAGTGCTCGCCCCTTCATCCATACAGGTATGCCATTCCACTCTGTGTTGTAATGCGCCCTTCTTTAAGTGATTTGACCCAATTAATAGTTGATTGTGCAAGTGTTACAGTAACGTAGTTGATATGCTCTGAGTGAAGTCATATTTACGTCTTTAACGTCCCCTGAAACGTGATGTCATTGTCACTGTTAGTAAGTGCTCGCCCCTTCACCCATACGGGTCCCTAACGCAGCCTAGGCCGTGTCTGTAGCGTGGATGTTGTATCCACTATGTCTGGGGAGATGTCCGAGGTCCAGTAGGATCAGTTACCTTCGTGAGACCCGGCCGTCAGACACTTCAGACTATCTATGGCCCCCATAGCTGGCTCGTCTGGCCCTAACGCTAGGCCTGGAAGGTGACCCCGGATCACCAAGCCACACACCACTACCATCCCCCATCGTTGGTGGATGAGTGTCTAACTCAGTAGGGCTATTTGTGTGGTGGGGTTAATCCACTGGGATCTTCAGAGTTCGTCGGAAAGTACCCCATGGCGGTTGCCTGAGTGTCACTCCTGACGACTGGGTGTTGTAGTGGCAGTTGCCCCTGGTCTTTATGGTGCTAAGTGACTATAAGAGTTGTGTTATTGAGTATGTCCACCCAGTAGGGTTGTGAGTGTTATTGAGTATGTCCACCCAGTAATGGTGTGTGTATGTTGAGCCTGAGGGCATAGTACCAGATTTCGTCTGTTGGTACATATATATTCTTTCTCCTACATCCATATCAATGTTTATGTAAATTTTGTATTTGTACATTGTGTCTATTATTTACCTACAGTATTTACCGTTATTTCTTCCCTATTACTTGTTACTATCATTACATCTACCCACGAGCCTCCTCTCGTCACGCTACCAATGGTAATAAGTATGAGAGTAAAAGGAATTGTTACTGACACACAGGCCCTCATAAAATGGTGGCAGCCCAGGCCCTCATAGTCGTGGATCCCGAGAACTTGGTGTAGGGTGTTTGCTGGCTCGTGTATCTCCTGGCGAGTGTCTATTCCTTTCCTCCTTTAGTCCCGTTCTGATTTTCTTAAACTTAGTTATATCTACTCTTTCAATTTTGTTGCATTTGGTGTTTATAAGTCCTGCATTTATCAACTGGTCTATGTAGGATTCTTCTACCCTATCATCATCGTCGGTGAATTTTACTGTGCCTTCCTTGATTTCCTGCAGAAGTCTATCATTTGTTATTGTAGGTGGTGTGTTGACTGAGTAGAAGCGGATACCGATCTCATTTCCTAGGTCTGCTGGCTGCACATCGCTTGGTGAAGATGGGGGGCACGATGGCCAGAGTGGGATTCTTTTCTTGATTTCGCTTTGGTTGGGTCAGCTTTTGCAGGTTGTGGTTTCTCTGTTTGCTGAGTTGTGGAATCTGATGATTTGCGGTGTGGTGTGACTGCTTGGGTGATAGGGTCTATTTCCATGACGTTTTCTTCTGTGACTAGTTTGGTTATGTGCTCCTGTGGTTTGGTTATTCCCAGACTACTCTCGGTGACAATTTTAAATATTTCTGTTGAAGGGGAGTCTTCTGGAAATTTCACCTCCGGCAGATTGTTTGCAGCAAACATTACCCTGATCGTTTTTCCAATGGTTCCTGGTTTTGCAATGTTGTTGATGTGTGCATGAATAATACTGGTTAGAATTGTGAAAGGTAATCCTTCGCTCAGATTGAGGTATGTAGGTTGCATGAAGGGATTTTCTTTGGCTTTCTTCAGGACTTTGGAGGTGGTATCTTGCAGCTGCTACAGGGGGGGGGGGGGACCTAAGGACGAATACACCTTTAGGGTGCAGGTCCCCAGGCCAGAGGGAAGATCAAAGAAAAGCAGCCAATGGTGCAAGTGACACCAGTGGGATCGCGGCCCAAGTCCGCTGCAGAAAGCCGTTACAGATCTCCCAATCAGGGACCTTTCACTTTTATTGTACTACAATTTTCTTAATTTCATATTACCCAAATGTAACAAGTTAAATCTACTGTTTCAGGGAGAGTCACCAACTATACATTTGTTACACGATAGTATATGTCAGCTTTACAGGAATCTTTTGGGATATTTTTGTCCTCATGAAGTTTTTCAAACGGGTAATCTTGATGCAGTTGATCCCAGAAATGAAGAAATTCACCTCCCAATAGGCCAAATATACTTGGGAGCAACAATACCTGTACATGGCCTACTGCAAAGTGAACAATATAGAGAACTCCCTAATATGGTCAAGGAGGTACAATTCAGATGTCGTATCTTCATGATAAACCTTTGTGTGCAATTACGTCAAAGATTTGAGTTTGGCAGTAAGTTTTTATGGATGTGTTCATTTCTGTCATCAAATAGGTTATTTGATAATAAATCCAGGAAGGAGATGCCATCCTTATACGACCTTGTGAAGGCGGTGCCCCGCATATACAGTGGCAGTATACAAGTTTTAGATGATCAATGGAGAGACTTAGATGTGATTGCTATACCACCCGAGATTAAGGACAGCAGTGACATAGTGGACGTGTAGTGGATCCTCACCCCTACAACTCCCAACTGAGCTCCGGCCGCACGCCTACCAGCCAATCAGCGTATAGCCATACATACATAAATGCTAGTGACAGGGGAGAAAGAGGTTCAGGGGAAGGATAAAGGGAGGATAGAAGTGAATTTTAGGAGGAGAGAATAGGTGCAGTGGCTAAACACCGCTTGCGTGAGGGGGTAGGCAATGTGCCCGGATGGTGTAACAATCACAATCAGGACGAGGCAGAGCGAGGGCGGGAGCAGGACCGAGCATGCATAGGGCCAACGCGGATGCTCTGGTTGTCGTCTCAGCTTAGGCAGTGTTGGCAAAGCGGAGGAAGAACCGCCCCGCCACGGCGGCGGTACAAGCCGAGAAGCGCAGGTGGGCGGACGCACAGGCACACACGGTCAAAGTAACAGGGAAGGTGAAAATTGAAATGTAGCTAGTCGTAGGGTTGTTTGGAGAAAGATGAAGGTAAAGTCTTTGAGCTATGTCAAAGAGGAACGGAGCGAGTTGGAGGAAGGGTTTTGAATCTTTGAGCTTGAAATGTCAAAGTACTCGTAGTAAGGAAGGATGAGCGTATCGTAGGAGTTTTTAGTAATAGCAGGAGACAGATTTGAGTTTTTTGTCAAATTGTGAACGGAGATGAGAATGAGATATAGTCTTGAGTTAGGTCGATTTTGTTGAGAGTGGCTGTCACAGAGGTTGGGTGTGTTTGATTTGGTTCTGGAGAGTTGTAGTGCTATGTAAGGCTTTGTCTGGCGGGGGGGTTGTGTTTGGAGATTGGTTGTTGGGGGAAGAGTTTGGGGATTGGTTGGGGGTGGAGGTGGTATGTTGATTTGTGCTGAATTGGTATTGCTTAAGGGGGGTTGTTGTGTGAGTGTGTGTGTGTCAATATAGTAAGGGGTGAGGGGGATGGGGAGGATAATTGTTAGTAAGGTCAGGTATGGTGAGTTGTTGGAAGGAGGGGGGAGGAGAGGGGGGCTTTGGAGGCTGTTAGGTAAATTTATAGTATGGTAGGATTTCTTGGGGGTGATATGATCTGTGTGGTTAATGAATAGTTGTATAGCGTTATGTACATTTTTTTTTTTTAAAGGGGGGTCGAAGGGGGTTGTTAGAAAGGTCGGGTATATTAAGTTTTTCTTTTGGGAGGATTTTAGGTTTTATTAGTGGTTGGCAGAGTTTGCTTATCATTGCTTTCTTTCTTTTTCCTTTTGGCTTGTAAAGGTCTTCTGCAATTTGCGTGGAGGGCTTTTGCAGGTATTGTGCGTTCCTGGTCCCAATCTTGAGGGAGAGGGTTTGTGTACAGGTACTATGCACCCCTCCCCGACCTTGTTGGCTAAGGGAGGCGTCCATGTCAACAGTGTTGGTAACATTCTTTGTAAGGCACACCTCCCCGACCTTATTGGCTAAGGGATGTGTCCATGTCATCAGTATGTTGGCACCATTCTTTGTAAGGCACACCTCCCCGACCTTATTGGCTAAGGGAGGCGTCCATGTCATCACTATGTTGGTACCATTCTTTGTAAGGCACACCTCCCCGACCTTATTGGCTAAGGGATGTGTCCATGTCATCAGTATGTTGGCACCATTCTTTGTAAGGCACACTTCCCCGACCTTATTGGCTAAGGGAGGCGTCCATGTCATCAGTATGTTGGTACCATTCTTTGTAAGGCACACCTCCCCGACCTTATTGGCTAAGGGAGGCGTACACGTCATCTGTGTAAGTATGGGATGGGTAAGTTAGGTATTTGTTTTGGGAGGAATGGTAGGGTGTGGTTAGTGAATGGTTGAATGGTTATTATTTATTTTGGGTGGGATTGTTAGGGTCTTTTTCTTTTCCTTATTGGGGGGGGGGGGGGGGGGGGGTTAGTGCAGGTTGAGTAAGTTCGGTTTTTTTTTTTTTTTAACATTGTTGAGTAGGGTTTTACTCGGGAGTGGTGTTTGGGTCTGAGTTTGGGGGCGTGGGGTTTTGATTGAGGGGGGTGAAGAGGGAGGTGGTTGATCTGTATAGCTGGGGCAGGGTCAGGTTACAGAAGTCAGGTAAGGCTAGGTTAGGTTAGGGGGGAGTGGTTGTGTGTGGGTTAGGAGAGGTGTTTGGTTTAATTTCGGAGGAAGTTTTTGGATATGGTTACGGGGAAGTTACGTGTCTGTTTGAATGATTTGCTCTACAATTGAATTGCATTGTGGTGATCATGTTGGTGTGGATGTGTTTGGTTTGTTCTTGGTTACTTATATGAGATTAAAATTTGGGGGTGCAGCGATGATATCTAAGTTGTCGAGTGACTGTGAACGTGGTCTGTGTGTGGTATATGTAGGTGGGGGAAGGGCGATGACCTGACTGTGTGCGGGGGAGTTGGGGGGGAGGGGGGAATGAGCTAGGTTCGTGTCGGGGTTGTTTCCTGTTTCCTTTGAGGAAGTGCCGAATAGATCTTTTTTGATAATGGATTTTGTTGGGTGTGTGTATTGTATTTTTCTTTTGCTGTCAGGTGTGTAGGGGGAAAGGGGAGAGGTGTTCTTCCTCTTTGGTCTAGGTGTCTTTACGACTAGTTCTGTGGGGGGATGGGTTGCCATTTTATTTTTGGGAGTCTGAGGTGTTCGGGGAGGATTGAGTTTGGTTTGGGTGTTTGTGGTCCGGGAGTTCATCGTAGTCGTGTGAGAGAAATCAGGTGTAGGCAAGGTCGAGGTGGAGGGGCCGGGAGGTTCTGGACTGATTACTCTGGAGGGTGAGGTAATGGTAGATTGGTGAGATAAGTCCGGTGTGGGCATGGCAGAAGTGGAGGGGCGGAGGGGGATTGTAGTGGTTTCTCTGGGGGGTGGTCTGGGGGATAGGGGTGGCGACGGTCCGGTCGGAGATGGGGGCAGTGGGGAAGATGAGGTCGGGACCGGTTCTGAAGGAATCAGGAATGTGTATGGTAGGGAGGCCGTTCGCCTTCAAACCTTCAATTGCTAGTTTCAGAAAAAGTGACCTGTTTCCGTTGCTTAGGCCGCAGTATTTTTCAAACTTTTTTTTACTGCGACCCACAGCCAGAACAACAATTTGAATTGCGACTCATTAAACCTAAGTGTAATGATATGAAATGAGTAAATCAAAGACAAACACTGTTCACAATTTTCCTTTATTTATCATCGACAAAATTCATGTAAATTTCTCATGATCCAGTTATATTAGCTTAGGTTAGATTACGGGGGACAAAACTACGATTACGAGTATTTCTGCGCAAAACGGATGACATGAGAGGTAAAGAAAGAATCAGGAAATGCTCTCCTTGCAGTCGCTTCCTAGACTGTGGAGTGTACATTACAATAACCAAGCCTAAATCATGGTGCATTTATTTTTATTTTCTTATTTATTTTCGCGACCCATTTAATTTATTTTTTTCTTAATTATTTTCGCGACCCATTTTTATTTTGCGACCTACTTGATTTATTTCGCGACCCACTGAAGGGTCGGGACCCATAGTTTGAAAACCCCTGGAGCCTTAGGGTGTGTGCCAAAAGTATGATGGTAGTGATTTTTGCGTCAGTGTCGGGGGAGGGTGGGGGGTGGGGGGGGGGGCGGTCAGGTTGTTGGTCCAGCAAGTGCGGGTGGGGTGGGTCGTGGGTGTAGGGAGTGAGTGGTGTGGAGGTGGTGCTGTGGGAGGTGAGGGTCGGCGGGGAGGGAGTGGTGTTATGCTGTTGTCGAGTCTGAGTCAATGTCATGTAAGGGGATGATGTTGTTGCCGGTTTTTATGCCATTTGATTTTAATTTAATGGCATCTGTTTGTGTTGCTGTGGTGATTTTTAGCATGGGAAGGGTTCCCATCCGGGTTGCTGATGTCATTTTGTTGGTGTTGTGGGAGTTGAGTTCATTTAGTAGATTAGGGTTGTCCAGGATAGGAGGGATGACTTTTCTGCATATAAGGGTACATTTTGCACGGTACTCAGTTGAGCTGAGGACCGTGAAGCCATTGTCTTTTAGTTTTTTACTCACTGCTGGGGAGTGGAACTGGTCGGCGTCTTCGTCAGTCTGTACAAATATTTTGACTATGTCGTCATTGATGAAGGAACAGGTTTGGAAAATCAAGGTCAGCTGGAAGATGAGTGAGGCCAGGTCTGAGCATAGTTGGAGGGTGCGGTCTACTCTAATTTTTATTGAGGGCATGTTTACTACTTTGGTGGAGATTTATGGAGATCTCCCCTGACAATGTCCCTAATTTCCTGCGCCCCTCACTTAGAGGAGACTCTGCACTATCACAGAGGTCCCCAGGTGCATCGGCAGGCTGTGCTGACCCTCTACCCTTCACACTAACACTCTGTAGCGAGGTGTGGGGACAGAGGGCGTTTCCAGACGAATACTCCCCTGTACGTCAACTGACAGGGGAATAGGTCCTTTCACGGCACGGAAGAGAAGAGTTAGAGTGGTAGAAAAAAGGTCTGAAAACTCACTGATGATTCTCTCTTCACACCAAGCCCCACAGCAGCATACGGGGTTCCTATGGGAGGTCCGATACTGTAGGAGAGGCCCAATGTGTCGGTTGAATCAACAGCTTTGTCAGATGTAGAGAATTGGAGTGTCAGATGTGTGTTTTCAGGGTATGTGGGACTGTGGGAGAGGCCCAAGGACTAGCTTATCATCTGTGTCTGTTCCTTCTCCGTCGTCCCCGGAAGCTGGTCCGTCCCCTCCAGTGTCCGGTCAGCGTGTATGAGCAGGGTTTTTTCAAAGTTTCAAGTTTAGAAGCTCCAAAAGTAGTTGGTAGCGAAAGTCAGAGCGGGGAAGATGACAGAGGAAGGAGCAGGAAGCTAGGAAGGGAATTGTAGTGGGAGAGATAGTGCCGTGGCTTGACACGACTGCGTTTATTTGGTTAGCGCATAGCGCACGTATTTGGTTTTGTCTGTGTTGGGTGTGTGATCCTCGGGTCACCACTCCTCCGGATTGTGTTAGTTCCAAGTTTAGAAGCTCCAACAACTTTCCCTGAATACGAATTCGCAACCTTTCGAATTACAACAGGTACCTACTTTACTGCTAGGTGAACAGGGACCAAGGGGGCTAGGAAGAGTGTCCAAACAACTTCCGCCTGCCTTTGGAATCGAACCCTTGACATCTTGCTTGCGAGGCAAGAGAGGTACCGCTTCTACCACAAGCGCCCCGAGCAGGGGTTCAGTTCAAGTTTAGAACTGAACCCTTGCTCGGGGCGCTTGTGGAAGAAGCGGTACCGCTCTTGCCTCGCAAGCAGGGTACAGTACGGAGTCATTAGTTATGAGGTGAAAGAAGATTATTAGGGGTTGAAGGAAAAGTGGTGAAACTGAAATGCAGTAGGAGTAGAAAGAATCTGGGGTCAACCAGATCGCTTCATCTTTCCTATTGGTGTTTTATCTTTGTTCTGCTCCCTTGGGTCGTCAGACCTTTGTGTTAATATTGGTTTATTTATATAGTGCTGCTTATTATTAGTATTTTTATTTATTATTGGAGTTAGTGAGCCCGCCCAGGTCCTTGTGTAACTGGGAGGGTAGTCACATTTGTTTTTTCTTTTTTGCTATAAGGTGTCAGTTAAATGTTAGTTGTGT
>CAUDMG010002460.1:0-40552 GCA_958450375.1 Homarus gammarus
CACCAACACACAGTTTCTGAGAATGAGTTTGAGATTGTATTTAACGAAGTCTTAACTGGGAAAATGTTGTATGGCTTTTGTTATGGGGTAAGTTCTGGCGTGAACATTAAGACTATTTTCATAATTTTTTGTAACTAATATTTTTATCTGCCTGGTACAATTATTTATTAATTTGTATTGTAAGTTATGTCTTGATAGTCGATGTAATGTAACAATTTATTTTTGTGTTAATGTTCATATAGATTGGTTCAGTGTTGCGGCTCTGACTCGTCAACGATGTTAATAAGCTCTTGAGTACATACTGCTGGTGAAACTATGTTATATTAACAACACGACAGACAAGTACTATAATACCTTAACATTTAACAATAATTCAGCCTTAATTTAATTTTTTCACCAACTTAAGACACATAACCCAGAAGGAAGTAAGACGGGCAACATAACGCGGGATATCGTGGCTTCACTAAGTGCAAATTATGGAACTTGAGGTAACACATTATGGGAAAATGCGAGCCCTGCTAAGTGGTTCTCCTCAACATGGACGCAAACATCAGATGGACAAAGAAACAGAAGAATCCCGGATATACATTCATTTATTCTACAAAAAAGTTACGTAAACGAGCGTTAAATACGTTTAAGTAATAACAGCTTACGAAGCTGAAGTCGAGGTATTAGAAGATGAAGAAGACTTTAGCATATCAGTATACCCCACGACCGGCGCCAGGATGTTAAGTGTGCCATCAGGGTATATTAGCGCTGAGAGACGGGTGCTACCGTGGTATATTAGCATACCTCCACCCTGAATGGTATATCAAAAAGTACAGGATTTACTTCACAGATATTTAGTTATATCTATCGGTATATTATATAAATTATATCAATATATCTGTTTATACCAAATATGGCATCAGAGTATATCACCGTTTGCCATCATATTCTCTAAATAACCTCAAAGTATACCCCCAATGTATACTATCATACACTATAAATGACACTGTAGTATGTTAGTATATAATCAGGGTATAACATAAATAATATCAGCATTGTTTAGAATATCATATATATTAAGCGTGAGGAATGGATGTATATGATTCAATATATCACAGTTACATAAAGCGGTATGTCAGCTCATCAGCATATCACTAGAATGACATCAGAGTATACGACACTATACTCCAATAAATACTGTCAGGTATCTAAGTATATCAGGGTAATCACTGAGAAGTATCAGAACATACAAAGGAGTGTTAGTTACAAGACTAGCGAGGTCATCCTAAAACTGTATCTTGCTCTTGTGAGACCACACCTGGATTACGCAGTCCAGTTCTGGTCACCGTATTACAGAATGGATATAGAATCCTTGGAAAGAATCCAGAGGAGAATGACAAGACTAATCCCGGGTATCAGGAACCTTGAGTATAGAGACAGGTTAAAGCATCTTAATTTGCACTCCCTTGAGAGACGTAGAGCGAGGGGCGACCTGATAGAGGTGTATAAATGGAAGGCAGGGCTAAACAAAGGGGACATTACAAAGGTACTCAAATTATCCAACCAGGAGCGAACTCGTAACAATGGTTTTAAATTGGACAAATTTAGATTTAGGCGTGAAATAGGTAAACACTGGTTTGGAAACAGAGTAGTGGATGAATGGAACAAGTTACCAAATATCATCATTAACTCGAATACGCTGAATTGCTTCAAACATAGGTTGGATGCTCATATGAGCAATAGGGGTTGGGTGTAAACGGGACTGCCCAGTATGGGCCAATAGGCCCGCTGCAGTTTCCTCCATTCTTATGTTCTTATGTTCTTATATCAGCATATTCCTTGACTGGTAACAAAGCATATCAACATACTCATAGTATAATCAATGTCTCGGAATGAACAAGCCGTGACAGCAGCATATATTTCTGAAAATCAGCTGTGAAATATGTTCAGAACAGCCCAAAGTATACTATAATACTAAGCAACATTTGAAATATACCAGTATACTTCTTAACAGTCAGGGAACGTATCATTATACAGATTAGTGTCCTCGAAGCAGATCAACTTGTCTCCTGCTTTCTGGGGACCCATTAGTGGCATATCAGTATATCCAAAGAGACACATCGGAGTATATTACCATATCTCCCAAGTGCCATGAAGGGATATCAACATACCTGAGTATATTAACTAGCTCTCATAGTCTTCCACTCTCTCTTAGATCCATCAGAATATGTCAGCATATCACCCTATCTTCTGAAGGTCCAGTTTACCTTGTTCCGAAAGTATGTCGAAGCATACTAACAGATCCCTGAATGCCTTGAGAACATATCAGTATACTTCTAGGTTAATTCATATCATATCAGTATATCCCCTGAATCTAAAGTATAACTAACCTCATTTCAAATTATTATTAGAGTATGTTAACATATTCCCTTAGAAGCATACCAGCATATCTCTTATGTCATTACAGTCAACCAGTATACGCTCAGAGATAGATGCGAGCATATCAGGGTATATTAGCATACCCTGTAAGAGAGATATGAGCCTAGCTACATAACCCAGTATATCAGCATACCCCATATGCTCTTATAGTACATCAGCACACCCTCTGAGAGACAGAACCATACCAACATATCAGAACATATTAGTATATCCTTTAGAGAGATATGAACATAATGGCATATCAGATGACAAGAGTATATCAGCATAGTCTTTGAGGAGCATATCAGACCAACCTAGCATAAGCTCTTTAAGATAGATGGGAGCATATCTTTAATAGACTGGAACATACCAGAGCATATTAGCATACCCTCAGAGACAGATAAGCGAGCATAGCAGAGAGTATCAAGAGCCCATCAGAGGGAGTGATTAGTTTGTGTGACGGCCGACTGTGGCGCTGGTGCTCCTGTGTCCGTCCCCCGCAGACCACCTCGTTCACCTACGCGAGTTACCGCCTCTATTAACTCAGATTCACGAGACAGTCTGGGCAGGTGAGGTAATGAGCTCGAATTTCTTCAGGTGATATTATTATTAAGGTAAGTGTGTGTGTGTGTGTTAGATTGTGTAAGTGGTAGTGTTTGTGTAAATGTTAAATAATAATAATAATAATAATAATAATTAACGGTTTATTGAAAGAGCTTGGCAGCCAGAAGGCTGAAAATATGCAGTTACATATTTGGGGAATGGGATTCGAATTACAAATAATATACAAGTAACATAAGTGATACAAATAAGATATATAATAACTAGATGGGGAAAAGCTCAAATTACAGTGCATTTCAACATAGTGACAGTGCAAGAAGTAGTATTTACTGGGAGTGAATACACTGGTTCATAACAAGTTATTGATAATTTTTACAATGGTTGGGACTGGGCTGTTCTTATAGCGATCAGTTCGTGCACGTATGGGCTGGATGCGGTGTGGTGTCGAACAGCAATTCTCGGGCTAGGGATCTCAGGTGTAGGTGTAGGTGTGAGTGCTGGTGACCGGGATGTTACATGTGTGTGTTAGTGTAGGTGTGAGTGCTGGTGACTGGGATGTTACATGTGTGCGTTAGTGTAGGTGTGAGTGCTGGTGACCGGGGACGCTGGGAAAGATCTTGTTTGCGAGGGACAGTTGAGATTGCCTCTCTTATCTAATACGCCGAAGACTACCAGCGTCAGAAAGACTGTCTCTTTTATCTCGTACACAAAAGACTGCCAACGTCAGGGAGAATCTCTCTCTTATCTCTTACACTGGAGACTGCCAGCATCTGGGAGACTCAGTTAACTCATCCTCCCTCTAAGACAATATACAAGAGAGAGATATCACCCCTTCACTGGCTCTCCCATAATGTTCAACAAGACACACGATTCTGCATTCTCAAAGTGTTACAAGTTCTATTTTTACCATCCAGCTAAGGATAAGAGGCCGCATCTCGTTACCCTGGGATCTCTGAGCAATTTTTTATTTTGTTCGGGGGAAAGGTGGAGGGAAATGAAGGTAGGAGGCGGGGGAGAGGAAGGAGGTTGGAAGAACGGGATATAGAGAGGGGAAGGAGAGCCAAAGCAATTAGCTGTATTTTCACGTCTCCACTTAGTGAGGAAATCTCATGGACGAATCTTTGAGACTCATCAATTTTTGTAGTTAAAACTAAGTCATTAAGTTGTGTTGTAATGTGAGGTGTGCAGTTAGTGGAAGGTTTACCTGTGTGAGTCAGGTAACATGTGGCAGGGTTTGGGTCATCAGGCAAATGGACCTTCCCCATTGTGCTCAGACTTCCTTCCCGCGACAACTTATTATTATTATTACTTTTATAGCTGAGATTTTCTTCTTATTTTTTTTTCGCCTGAGAATTGTTATTACTTTTTTTACCTGAGAGTTTCCCACATTACGGGAGGTTGGTGGCTGGTCCATTACTATTGATTCGTAGGCTGTGTGGGGTGTTTGGTTTGTGTGTTGTGTTTGTAATAATAATAGAATATAAATAATAGGAATAATAATACATAAATAATAATTACCGGTTTATTGAAAGCAGCCTTGTAGCATCCAGCAGGCTGAAAATCATACAGTTTACATACATTTGGTGGGGAATGCTTCGAATGAGCCAATAATATACAAGTAGTACATAAATCACACAAATAAAGACATATAATAACTAGAATGGGGAAAAGCTCAAACTACAGTCTATTTCACTAGTGACAGTGCAAGAAGTAGTATTTACTGGGAGTGAATACACTGGTTTATTACAAGTTATTGTTACTTTTTACAATGGTTGGGACTGGGCTGTTCTTATAGCGGTCAGTTAGTGCACGTATGGGCTGGATGCGGTTGTGGTGTCGAACAGCAATTCTCGGGCTGGGGATCTCAGGTGGTAGTAGGAGCCGGTGTCGAGGATGGTGTAGAAGCTTCTTACCAAATTTGCAAATGAGGTCGTGGTGATGGTCAGTGAGAGTCGAAAGGTGTTAGTGTGTTGAGCGCTTCTTGATATGTGGAGTAGGAAGGGGAGAGAATAATCTTGCATGCACTCTTTTGCACTTTTTCTAGGTGTTTACATTGTGTGGCATTTAGGGAGGAAGACCAGGTGGGGGAGGCATAGGTGAGCTTGGGAAGTATGAATGTTGTGTAAACACTGAGGTGCTCGGGTGCAGGAACTCCGAGGGACTTGAGTCGGCGGAGGAGGTGGAGACGGAAACTGGAGGATTTGACAACTTCACTGACGTGTGGTTTCCAATTTAGTTTGTTGTCTATGGTGACGCCGAGGAGCTTTGTGGAATCTACAACCTGGAGTGTGTTCGGACCTAAAGTAATGAAAGGAGGTGGGACAATGTCGGAGGAAAGGTTGATGTGCATAACCATGGTCTTGGTATGGTTGATGGTGACATGGTTGTTGGTGGCCCAGTTTTGGAGACTGTTCAATAAATCCTGAAGGGCGGTATAGTTGGGAGCAGAATTGTTGACGCTGATCCCAATGGTGGAGTCGTCGACATATTTCCAGCGAGCAGGGGTTTCTCTTAGGGCATCATTGATGAGCATAAGGAAGCAGAGTGGCCCCATCTTGGTGCCTTGGGGGACGCCACAGGTGAGTGACTGAAAGGTGGAGACAGCCCCTCGGAAGCGTACAGCTTGGCGTCGGTCACTGAGGAAGTCTGTAAGCCATGGTGTAAGACTTCTCCGAAGCCCGAGGTCAATAGCTTTGTTGATGATTATATTGTGGTCAACCAGGTCGAATGCTTTAGTGAAATCAATGAAGGCGACAGCTACAGACGTTTTTCGTTTCTCGAGATGGCGGTATATGTAATCGAGAAAGCTGACAAGACAGTGAGTGGTGGAGGAAGTTTTCATGTTGCCAAATTGCTGAGGGTCTACGACTCCTGCAATATCAGCATAAGCCCAGTCGAACACAAAACTTTCACAGATTAGGCTGGGTATTGGGGTGATTGCAATAGGTCGTAGCTGATTTTAGGATTGTGGGCTGGTTGACTTGGGCACTGGTGATACATAAGAGGTCTTTCAGTCAGCTGTGTGTGTGTGTGTGTGTGTGTGTGTGTGTGTGTGTGTATAGCAAATCTCCTCACTAGATTTATGGCTCCATTACCAAGGAATTCTCAGCCATTCTTAGTATTTCGTGGACGAATTTTGAGATCAGGGGAAAATTTACCACAAACTTTAAAGTCACATAAAGCTTATTGTGCCCATGAGTTATCTGGGTATTATACTGTTTATGATGGAATGTGAGGCAGCCTTATACTGATCTTACAAATGCTGCTCAAGATACACTTTTAACACACACACACACACACACACACACACACACACACACACACACACACACATTCTCCCATCTTGTACTTCCCTCCAAGTACAGTATATGACCTGCAGGTACTCAGATACAAGGGACACACGGACCTCCTAACAAGTCAACATCAGTAACTCCCTCTATTAGTGTCCACGTCCCGTCTTACTTGAGTCCAGATGTATGGATTGTGTCACTACTCGCTACAGGACTGTCAGAAAACGTCACCTAACTTAAACTGTTGGGACGGCTCGTGTAGTATCTCCTGTACTGTCAAATTTGCCGAGTTACATTGAATAATGACTTTAAACACAGCAAAAGGTATTTACCTGAGTGATAGACAAAGAGACAGATCATCAGTATAGACTTTAATAGTTGAACTGAAATTAATATTAATATGGAGACAATGCTGTAAACTTTATTTTCATATATCAAATGTGTCTTCCTAAAGTTGATATTTGGCACCAGGTCGGGGTGACAGCCTTGAGTAGTGTACAGTATGTTCCCTGAGTGGCTGTTAAGACAAGCTGTTTGATTTGTTGCCGCGTCAGGCCCTGAGGGAGGGAAGGAGGGAAGGTGTCGTGGCAGTATTGTAGTAGTAGATAACATTGTCGTGATGGAGGGAGGGAGGGAGGGAGGGAAGGTGTCGTGGCAGTATTGTAGTAGTAGATAACATTGTCGTGATGGAGGGAGGGAGGGAGGGAGGGAAGGAGGGAAGGTGTCGTGGCAGTATTGTAGTAGTAGATAACATTGTGATGGAGGGAGGGAGGGAGGGAAGGAGGGAAGGTGTCGTGGCAGTATTGTAGTAGTAGATAACATTGTCGTGATGGAGGGAGGGAGGGAGGGAGGGAGGGAAGGTGTCGTGGCAGTATTGTAGTAGTAGATAACATTGTCGTGATGGAGGGAGGGAGGGAGGGAAGGTGTCGTGGCAGTATTGTAGTAGTAGATAACATTGTCGTGATGAAGGGAGGGAAGGTGTCGTGGCAGTACTGTAGTAGTAGATAACATTGTCGTGATGGAGGGAGGGAGGGAGGGAAGGAGGGATAGTGTTGTGATGACATCATTAACATACAACCATGTATTATCGTAGACTATTCCAGATCATCAGCAGTAAGGCGGACAATTCCATACACAGTGCAGTATATCTCTCACAAAACGATCTAATGCAACGAATAAAATTGTCCTTTATTACACATATAGTTGTGTCTTGTGTTTATTTGTACCTTGTTCATCTGGTAGAGCACGTAGGATGGCACACAACTGTGTAGGAGCGTGGCCACACAACTGTCACACACACACACACACACACATACACACACACTCCTGCGTTAGGTCACTACAGGGTATTGGTGTAAGTGAGGTAGACTACAATACGTGTCACAGTGTTGCGTATGTCTACGTGTCTTCTACAGCCAAGTGTTTCGTTATATTTGTTTGCTTTTATAAACTGTTGTATCGTACACAAGTTGTCGCTGCTCGTCTCTCGAGGATAGACTGAGAGTTCGTTGGTGAAGGTTAAATTTACAACTTATCTCTCTGTAATAATATTCTGGTCCACGTTATCAACCTGTCAGCTTAATCATCTTGGTGACGAAGGTGAGGAGAGAGAGAGAGAGCATGTTCGTGGTGGTGGTGTTAGTGGTGGTAGTGGTGGTACTGGTAGTGAGAGAGGCAGCCGCTGGGTAATAAGAGCCAATATAAGACCTCATTATAAGTTTTAATGAAGCTGAAGTCGCGGTAACTTAATACATGGTTGTGTAGCAGTCGGAGCGTGTGTGAGTCATAACCGAGCAGCGCCCAGGAACTGTTCTTGCGGGTACAAATCTTTCTTTACGTTTACTGGAGCCTTTGTCTGTCTCAGTGTGTAAAAACTATTACTTTCTTTTATTAGCGTTTGTTAGGTACACACATTCTTAGTACTGGTTTAGTAGTGAAGAAATCATATTCTTAGTTGTTAATGTTAAGTTCAGCTTCATCTACAAGTTTAAGTTCAGCTTTATTATGTAAGCTTTGCGAAAATGTATTTACCATAGTCAGGATGGAGGATGGAATAAGAGGCTGTGGAGTCAGACTCATCCATCCATCACCCTGAACAACTTTGTAGTGGGTGTGACGCTCTCAAACCACCTTACTGACAGAAAAAGACTTTTGTGTCACCTCGCACCTCAACACCCCGCCGCGCTGTGTCCACGAGACCACTGTGTCAACACACTCTGCAAGGGGAGAGACTTTGTTCCTTTTATGGGTGAATATTTGGACTGATGGCGGGACTAGAGAAGACAGGATAAGATTACTGAAGGCACACGAGAAAGTATTTGACTTTTTTTTTAATATATTTAAGACAAAATTACGCGAATGGTGGTAAAGAGTGTTGTTACTACAGGGAAAAAGTAATATTTTTTTCTTAAATTTTTGTCGTTACTTGAATTTAGTTAGAGAAATTTAAACATGGTATGCAACTAAAAACAAGCTGGGGTGATGAATTAAATTACACTACAAACAGTTGCCTCGTAAACAAGCGTGAGTTAGTTAGACACTTTTTGTTTTGCGTGTTTTTGCTTTTTTACGGGGATTAGCCCACCCGGGCACTGGTCACCGACCCACATCCGGGCCTGGGGGGCGAAAATTTAATAATAATAATAATAATAATAATAATAATAATAATAATAATAATAATAATAATAATAATAATAAACCATAAGGAAATACAAAAATGAAAAAAAAAATCAATAGAAGGAAACAATATTTGTATGTTGTGTTGTCAATAGTAAGAGAAACAATTGAGACCCTGCAATTGTGTGTAAATGAGGCAGAAAGTCAGATCAACAACCTGGGACTTAGTTACAATTTTCGTGATGCCACATGGCAGCAGGGTCTACCATTAGACAACACATTATGCTTTCAGTACCTTCCCAGGCGGTAGTACCTCCCTGTTTGAGGGCTGCCTACTGTATGTATATTATGTATGCTGGATTATATGTCATGTATGTATATTATGTATGTGCTCCATTTATGTAGCTAGCAGCGTGTGGCAATGTTATTACCATATCCCACACGCTTAATTAATGTGCCTGGCGACGTATGGAAGCTGCTAATGTATCACTTGCCATACGTCGCCTATAGCAGTTGACCGGGAGCCTAGTCAAGAGAGAGTGCTGCTCTCCTTTGTGTACATACTCTTATCCAGTAAACCGAACCTACAAAACTACACAGGTGTTTGTGTTCTCTCCTGTATATAGAACTTATTATTCAGAACCTAACATGGCGCAGTGATCCGATCTTACTGGATAATTACGAGTGATAGTGCAAAGTTTGTAGAAAGCCGGCTATGGACTCTCGCCCTTGGGTCAAGCCTTGGGTCAACTCCCGCGCGTCATCCCTGCTCGAAGAATTTCGCAACTTTGAGCAGTGTCAGTGACAGTGATTTTCTGTGAAGTGTTTAGCGCATTGTGTGTTTCGTGCCATTCATGTGTGACCTTGTTCTAAAGGATTCCCAAGGTATACGGCACGTTCTGGGCATTTGTAAGGAGTAGAGTTCAGTGCACCCGTCTCTGACCGCGTTCTGAGGGTAACTGGACTGACTGGGAGTCGCCGCGCTTCTCCCTTTCCCCCCCTCACAGCGCCGCCTCCACCCCCCCCTCACAGCTGGGGCGAGACTCTCTACCCGCCCGGGACACCACACACACACGTACTAACACTCGCTGACCGCGCGGCTTCTTATATATATTTTATATATATAACCTACTTATCTGTGTATTTAATTAATTTTTGTCTGAAATCTTGTTGATACGACGGGCTGACCGGTCAACACTGATTTAAGACATAGTACACAGAGGAAGTAGTTATGTCTCACGCCTTACGTAGCCGTGGACCCAGCGTCTGGATGACTCAGGCGGGTGATAGCCCCGCAGAGATGGATGACCAGGCCGGCCACGACGCTCCAGCCCCCACATCGCGCAGTCCCTCACCTCAATATTCAGCGTTGTCTCCAGAGATAATTGCTTTACTGAAGTTTATGAGAGATGAGAAACGCGAGGATGAAGCCCACAGACGTTTGGCGGATGAGCACAGAAGGCAAGCAGAGGCAGAACGAGACAACCAACGGAGATTGGAAGACAGTGAACGGTTTGAAGCCTTGATATCTCGCCTCACTGTTAACCAAGCCCCTGGCTCTAACACTGCCTCGGTACTGACTGGTTCAGATACCTCATCCATGCTTCCTTCACGCCCCCCAGCCCCACCTAAAGCAGCAGCTCAAACGCCGCCCATCTTGAAGCCTGATGAGACTTTCCAGACTTTTCGTGAATGGCGGCGACGGTGGACTGATTATTCTACAATGGTGGATCTCCAGAGTTTGTCACAGCCTAAACAACTCATCCAGCTGCGCATGTGCCTGTCCTTGGAAATTCAGCGTGTCTTGGAACATACGTTGCAGGTACCCCCAACCTCTTTGCTGTCTGTAGAGGAGGTACTGGACGTTCTACAACGGCACATCAAAGGACAGCAGAATGAAGCTCTGCGCAGGAGGGAATTGTTTAGCTGTAGACAGATGGAGGGTGAGTCTTTTGATGCCTTTTACGTGCGTCTTAAGAGAGCCTCGGAAGAGGTAGATATATGTCCAGGCCACCACCAGCAGTGCGAGGAGACCCAGTTGAAGCAGGTGATCCTGATGGGTGTTAAGGACGAGGAACTTGTCCAACGCCTCACCTCCCTCGACTCTTCCTCTTCTCTTAAGGATGTGTTGACGATATGTCGCTCCTATGAGGCTGCCAGGTGTGCCACCTCTGCCATCCATGCTCCCCCTACAGCTGTACGCGCTGTGTCCCGGTACAAGAAGGACAAGAAGTCTGTTCCTACGCCTTCGCCCACCACGTCCACGCCCGGTTTATTTTGCAACAACTGTGGTAAGCAGCACGGAACACAGGTGTGTCCAGCTGCTCAGTCTACCTGCAACAGTTGTGACCGTAAGGGCCACTGGTCACTCACAGTACGGTGCCCAGCCAAACGCGTCCAGTGCAATGTGTGTGGTCGTCTGGGCCACTATGACAAGTGTTGCCCTTCCAACATACCCAAGGGACCGCGTCGGCGGAAGCTTCAGCCCCCCTCCACCAGAGAGGGCCGCCCACAGTCTTCCAATCAGAGGTACGACGACTCTTGACAACGCTCGAGCCACATTAGGAATGTGTGCTCCCCCCAGCGTCCCAGGACCAAAGTCCCCCAGTACATCAGCGTCATCGTGACCTACGGCGGTGTGTCATCCCGTCTTCAGATGTTGCCCGACACCGGCGCTGATGCTACAGTCATCGGTCCCCAGCATTTGCAATGCTTGGGGCTCTCTCCAAGTGATCTAGGACCGCCCCCCAAGGATCTCCGCTTTATGGCAGATGGTTCACAGATGACCCCGGCCCTAGGTTCACTCTATGCACACGTCACCTTTGGCAACAGGTCGTGTCAAGCCTGGATTGATGTGCATAATGGCGTCCCGACTCCTTTGCTGTCCTACAGACATTGCCAAGAGTTGGCCATCATCCCCCAGGACTTCCCAACACCGATTCTCGAGGTAAAACACGCCAACAGGGTGCACGAAGGGAGCAGCAACTACCCTGCTGCCGCCCTGCCCCTACCTCTGGCCAGTGACACCTCTCCTTCGGTAGTTGTCCCTGCTGCTTCAAGTCTCCACGCCTTGGCTCGCCTCCACGACAGTCACTGTGGAGCCGAGGCCACCAAACGGCGTGCAAGACAGACTGTGTTCCGGCCTGGCATCGACCCCGACATCTCCAATGCTGTCCGGGTGTGTAAGCCCCGCCGCGTATTACAACCCAGCCAGCAGCAGGAATCCTTTATGAGTGACGACAACCCCACCCGCCCCTTTGAGTCTGTGTCGGCCGACTTTTTCTGTGTGTCAGGAAAGTCCTTCCTCGTTATCGTCGACCGTCTCTCTGGTTGGCCGGTTGTCATCAAGTGCGGTAATGACACGACGTCTGCCGCCACCATCAGCAAGTTCCGCCACTACTTCCGTGACGTGGGCGTTCCTGTACGCCTGCGAACCGACGGAGGGCCTCAGTTCACAAGCCGGGACTTTGCTGCGTTCCTTGACCGATGGGGAGTCCGGCATGTGTTGTCATCGCCCCATTACCCGCAGTCCAACGGCCACGCTGAGGCTGCTGTCAAATCCCTGAAGCACCTCATCCTTAAGGTGGCCCCTTCTGGGAACATTGACTGCGAGGCCTTCGACAGGGGTCTTCTTGAACTCCGCAACACACCTAACTACACCGGACGCTCCCCTGCCCAGGTTTTGTATGGACGCCCCCTTCGTTCTTGTGTCCCTGCTCACCCTCAATCCTTCTCCAAGGAGTGGCAGGCCAAGACAGAGGATTGTGATCGCCGAGCCGCCGAACGTGTTCAGGACGTCGTCGCCTGCTACAATGACCACGCCCGTTCTCTCCCCAGGTTGAGTGTCGGTACCCAAGTCCGTGTTCAGGACCCGACCTCCCTACGTTGGGACAAAGTAGGCGTAGTCATGGGTCTCGGCAGGTCACGGGACTACCAGGTGCGGTTACCCAGTGGTCGTGTGTGGTGGAGGAACCGCCGTTTCCTCCGACCCGTAACAATGCCGTCTGCTGGCCCCGCCACCAGTGTTGAGTCCCATACCCTTCCCAGTGATGAAGTCCCTCGACGCTCAGAACGGATCCAAAAGAAAAGGTCCGCTCAAGACTTTGATATGAGCGTATAGGGGGGAGGGAGGTGTATGTATATTATGTATGCTGGATTATATGTCATGTATGTATATTATGTATGTGCTCCATTTATGTAGCTAGCAGCGTGTGGCAATGTTATTACCATATCCCACACGCTTAATTAATGTGCCTGGCGACGTATGGAAGCTGCTAATGTATCACTTGCCATACGTCGCCTATAGCAGTTGACCGGGAGCCTAGTCAAGAGAGAGTGCTGCTCTCCTTTGTGTACATACTCTTATCCAGTAAACCGAACCTACAAAACTATACAGGTGTTTGTGTTCTCTCCTGTATATAGAACTTATTATTCAGAACCTAACACCTACTACCTACTGCCTACTTCTCTTGCTGTACTGGACGTCGCCAAGACTACTGTATGTATCTCAGTCCTATGGAATGATGAACCAGGGCAAATTTGCTTGGATGCGAGAATTGTGTTAGAATCCATGACCATGCATTTACAAAGCTGGAACACACGCACGCACATATATACACACTCGTACATGAGCACTTACACTCACAGAACAATACGTGAGCAAGTAAATACACACACACACACACACACACACACACACACACACACACGTAGTAATAGCAGCAGCACGCTACTTGTGTTCCACCACCGGCGGCTTAGTGTTAGTCACTGTGAGATAATGACATTAAACACACACATATAATACGAGTAAGTCCTCCACACTCATATATATATATATATATATATATATATATATATATATATATATATATATATATATATATATATATATATATATATATATATATATACAGTATGCATATAGCCTCTCTTGTACTGTACATTAATAACAATAATTATAACATGACGCAGGCACCCCGGATCACAAGCCACCCATTTCTCTATTAATCAAGATTTTTTTTACCTCTCTCCAAGAAACTTACCTCCTGTGTGTGGTTGTTAATCTCGCACGACAAACACTGATGTCGGAGCTGAATGTTTTATTGTATTGTTTTTCCGCCCAGTTAGTGTGTACTGGAGGTAAGTGGCTTATGTTGGAGAGTGTACACACACACACACACACACACACACACAATAATAATGATAATAAGAACTCATGCGGAAAAATTTGCAACACTTGTGGTAGAAAACGGCATAGCACAAGAAGCAATGCGTTTACTAAAGAGAGAATTGTGAGGGCGGGGAAACATGAAGAAGCTGAAGGAGAGAAAATGTTATAGCAAAAGTTGTCACATGTTGAGGACCACAGCAACACCTGCCTTGTGGCTTTACTTGTTGTGTTGTGTTGCTGGTGTTGTGAGCCACCGAGTGTTAGGGACTTTGTTGTGTCCTGGTAATATTAGTATACTCAACTATTATTATATTTGCAACACAACTTAGCATTATGCCAAAGACATATTTAGCATACAGTTAACATTAACCAATTCCTTCACAAATACATATGAGGCGCCTAGAATGGGAACGTAAGCGTCAAAATCACGATTTGGAGATGTGGCCACAGGCGTGTCCACTGGCCTTTGTTCTACATGATCAACCTGACTGAGTGTCGCTTACGCCGCCGCAAGGTCGAGAATTCCAATGGAAGAACACTTAACTACTATACCCAATTTTGTGATATTGATTTATTTTTTACTTTTAGGGGGGGTGGGGGGATGTGGCATATGGGGCTCAACTTTCCACAGGCATCATCCCTTATACGGTCCAGCTTTTGTGAAAAGTTTCATTGAAATCCCTGCAGTAGTTTCCATGGTACATAAACTTAAAACTTAAAATGTGATTTACTCAAAAGAGGCGTTTTGGAGATACGTCATTCCCATTATACTGTAATGCCACAGTGTCAAAAGGTTGAAAAAGGTTGTACTTCCCCCAAACTTGTGTGAATCAGAATAACTTACCAGACCTCTGCCTCACTCACTCACACGCCCGTATTTACTCTAAAATGTCCTTTTATTTTTTTAAGATTTTGGTTTCGTATGATTGTCAATGTTATTGTATGGTGGTCGTGCTGGGGAGGAGGGGGTCGTGCTGGGTAGGAGGGGGTCGTGCTGGGGGGGCACCTCAAGGATGGTGATGAGTTTTGTGAGGTGCCGTGTTGATCTGTGACTGGCTCAGCTAGTGCTGGTCTTACCACACTTCAGACCTTCACGGCATTGGTTGAGTGTTTGTAAGTTTAAGGCCTTAAGAACATCCTGGTAACCTGTGTGTGTTTGTGTACTTGTGTGTGAACTGTATTGTGTGTATGTATGTATGAATGTATGTGTGTAAAGGTACCACCTCCGGTTTTTTTTTGGGGGGTGGGAGGGGAGACCCGTAGCCTCAGAACACAACACAACAACAAACAAGAAAAAATATTCTTCCTGATTACATTTACATATTATCAGCCCTTATCATCCCTCACATTTGAAGTTATTTACTAATTTATATATTTTGAGATTAAGAAGTACCAAGATTTAGTTATGAAGAAAAGTGGATTTGGCCTCAGCTCCTGGCGGCAGGTCGAGAGTCATGCAGGTAAACAACCTTCGCTCAGCGGCCTACAGTACTGACACTCTGGGGGATTCATTTAACCTGGAAGCCTCGATAGTTTCAGGTGTTTTTGCCGTTATAAAGATATTGGAGGTAATTTATCCTTAGGTGGCCAATTTTGGTCAACGGGTAAACTCAGGAGGGGCGTCTGTCATTCTACCTCTTATATTTTCTCAGCATTTTCCTCAGCATGCGGTGAATTATAACCAGTTTAGTCTTAAATTACTGCTTGGTGGATGCTCTCGGGGGGTTGAATATGATCCTTATGTCAATACTGCTTGCGTGGCTATTAAAGTATTATGACCGCTTTATTACACAGGTGAGCTGCTGCCCCGACCACACCCATTATCTAGTGTAAACAGTGCTCCACCCTCCCTCTCTCTATTACTCCCCCTGTTTACCCCACCCTCCTATACAGCCCCCATCCTCCCTCTCTCCCTTATCCTCCCTCTCTCTACCATCCTCCCTCTCTCCCTCACCCTCGCTCTCGCCCTCACCCTCCCTCTTTCCTTCACCCTCCCTCTCTTTCCCATCCTCTCATACAGTCTCCATCCTTCCTCTCTCCCTCACCCCCTCACCCTTCCTCTCGCCCTCACCCTCCCTCTTTCCTTCACCCTTTCTCTCTCTACCATCCTCCCATGCAGTCTCCATCCTCACATACAGCCTCCATCCTCCCTCTCTCCCTCGTCCTCCCTCCCTCCCTCCCTCACTCACATGAATACGAGTTTTCACAATTTCTAGTGACGTAAGTTTTACCTTCCTCTGCCCTCATACACAACTAGAATTAAGAATTCATCACCATTTCACCATGTTTTTCATCATCTTTGTATTTATCTTTTATCTTTGTTCTTCTATCTCCTTCCCTCTTTCACTATATATCCCAATTATCTTCTCTCGATTGTTTTCTATAGTTGGCCTTCATCTCTCTCGCTTCACCTTACTTTCACCCCTTGTTTCACCTCGTTCAATTTATCTCTCATCCTCTCTATCCCTTTTTTTCCATCTCCTGCCTGTCCCTGCCTCTTCCCCTTCCGTCCAGATATCTTCTAAATTCAGAACAAGGTAATAGATCAATCCCTCCCACACGCTGTTGACGGCTCCACCAGGAACCTATTGTGTTGTACAGTCGAGGGAAGGTATAACTAAGGTCGTCTTTGTTGTGTAGGGGAACATGCTCACCCATCCTGCCTGAAGTACTGTACTGGTCGGTAGATTCCGTCCTGGTCCATAGTCATGTGTAAATAATATGATTTTTTTTTTTTGGGGGGGGGGGGGCTCCTTAACAATAGTGAAAAGTGTTGTTATACCGCTTTCGCTCCCGTGTACAACCTTGGTGACAGCTGAGAAAAGCACACACACACACACACACACACACACACACACACACACACAGGATAAAGGAAGAACTGAAAGACAGAGAAAGAAGGAGGAATTGAATTATTAAATAATCTCAGAGTGAGTGTTTGTCTCCCGCTCTTGGTAGTGGAAATTCTTTTTACTGTGAGTGTTCCCAGCCAGCCAGAGATTGAAGTGAGGAGAGAGCGAGAGTAAATACCAAATTATGACACATTCTGTTGCTCATATTTGTCTTATTCGTGGCTTCACTCTTACCTCCTCTTCTCTATCTCTTATCTTTCTCTCAGCCTTTACCACACCATATATTTATCATGCTTTATCACCTGATTACCCTCCATGGATTTTTTCTCCCTAGTTAATGTATAAAAGTGTATTTTCTTTCACCCCATAAAATTTTAAGTTTATTAAAAAATATCATACCCTCTTTTTATTATTATTATTATTATTATTATTATTTTATTATTATTATTATTATTATTATTATTATTACTATTATTATTATTATTATTATTATTATTATTATTATTATTATTATTATTATTATTATTATCGTGAACAACAGAGTAAGTTCCACCACCTCGCCCACCTGCCTCGTATCTCCCACACACTACTGGGGGAACCTCTCTACCTACCTACCTGTACCTGCCTGCCTGCCTGCCCACTGACCCAACAATTTCAGTATTTTCATTTAGTTGATCTACAAAAACTCCTCTCGCTTAAATTAAACTGAAGTAAAATAAAATGGAAAATATATTAAATTTTATTGGTTAACTATTTCAGTTATGAATCACAAACTGTAACTATATTAATTCCTTTAGTTTGACAATAACAGTAAACTCAGCATCGTGAGTTAATGAGTTAGAGAAGGTGTAGTAGCTATTAGTGTGATTGTTTGTTGTGTTAATATCAAACACAAAGTGGAAGAACAATATTTTCACTCAACTTTACTTTAATTAAGATCTTACACAACTTATTTACACTTTACTTCGCCAACCGTTAACGCGTATAAGTATGTATTAGATTAATTGAACGTATTGGTGCCAACACGTACTGTACAGTGTATGCTAATGTATATGTAGATCCTTATTAAAATATTTGAGGCTAAGCCGTATAATGCATTACAGGTTATGTATATGTATAGTATCATCTATACAGCATTTGACACACTTCTAGAGAAATTAGTTGAATGTGGATTTATAACAGGTGTATGGCAAGGTTATTAGAACAAGGTAATTAATATATACTATTATTTACCTGTAATTAATGTGTACTATGTGGTTTATCTCGGTGCTGTCCTGATGGTCGGGTTATTTAGTCGTGCCTCAAGTAAGCCTGACAAGCTCACAACCATAATGGATTTAAAACTCCACCTCTAAGTTTATTTCCTTCAATAGTGAACGAATTGAACTGAAGTCTTAAAGCTCTCGCTGACGTGTCTGGAACTTCCCCAAAAGTTTCTCGAGAAGTTGATCTATGAAACAGGGTGGTCGATATTAGTGGATTGATTTTATTTTATTTTCTCACCTTATTATTTTGAAAACAATTCATATTTAGTAATATTTCCCCGTAACTTATTTATTTGTTTATTTTTCCTCCCCGAGTCTCCGTCACCTACACCAGGCGTCAGCACAGTTCATCGTACTTACAGAGAGCGGCCATGGTTTTTGTGTGTGGTTAGTTACAAGTTCCCCTGTGTGTGTGTGTGTGTAATAATAATAATAATAATAATTAACGGTTTATTGAAAGAGCTTGGCAGCCAGAAGGCTGAAAATATACAGTTACATATTTGGGGAATGGGTTACGAATTACAAATAATATACAAGTAACATAAGTGACACAAATAAGACATATAATAACTTAGATGGGGAAAAGCTCAAACTGCAGTTCATTTCAACATAGTGACAGTGCTACAGTATTACAAGTTATTGATAATTTTTACAATGGTTGGGACTGGGCTGTTCTTATAGCGATCAGTTCGTGCACGTATGGGCTGGATGCGGTTGTGGTGTCGCACAGCAATTCTCGGACAAGGGATCTCAGGTGGTAGTAGGAGCCGGTGTCGGGGATGGTGTAGAAGCTTCTTACCAAATTTGCAGATGAGGTCGTGGTGATGGTCAGTGAGAGTCGAAAGGGTCAGTGTGTTGAGCGCTTCTTGATATGTGGAGTAGGAGGGGGAGAGAATAATCTTGCATGCCCTCTTTTGCACTTTTTCTAGGTGTTTACGTTGTGTGGCATTTAGGGAGGAAGACCAGGTGGGGGAGGCATAGGTGAGCTTGGGAAGTATGAATGTTGTGTAAACACTGAGGAGCTCGTGTGCAGGAACTCCGAGGGACTTGAGTCGGCGGAGGAGGTGGAGACGGAAACTGGAGGATTTGACAACTTCATTGACGTGTGGTTTCCAATTTAGTTTGTTGTCTATGGTGACGCCGAGGAGCTTCGTGGAATCTACAACCTGGAGTGTGTTCGGACCTAGAGTAATGGAAGGAGGTGGGACAATGTCGGAGGAGAGGTTGATGTGCATAACCATGGTCTTGGTATAGTTGATGGTGACATGGTTGTTGGTGGCCCAGTTTTGGAGACTGTTCAATAAATCCTGAAGGGCGGTATAGTTGGGAGCAGAATTGTTGACGCTGATCCCAATGGTGGAGTCGTCGACATATTTCCAGCGAGCAGGGGTTTCTCTTAGGGCATCATTGATGAGCATAAGGAAGCAGAGTGGTCCCATCTTGGTGCCTTGGGGGACGCCACAGGTGAGTGACTGAAAGGTGGAGACAGCCCCTCGGAAGCGTACAGCTTGGCGTCGGTCACTGAGGAAGTCTGTAAGCCATGGTATGAGGCTTCTTCGAAGCCCGTGGTCAATAGCTTTGTTGATGATTATATTGTGGTCGACTAGGTCGAACGCTTTAGTGAAATCAATGAAGGCGACAGCTACAGACGTTTTTCGTTTCTCGAGATGGCGGTATATGTAATCGAGAAAGCTGACAAGACAGTGAGTGGTGGAGGAAGTTTTCATGTTGCCAAATTGCTGAGGGTCTACGACTCCTGCAATATCAGCATAAGCCCAGTCGAACACAAAACTTTCACAGATTAGGCTGGGTATTGGGGTGATTGCAATAGGTCGTAGCTGATTTAAGGATTGTGGGCTGGTTGACTTGGGCACTGGTGATACATAAGAGGTTTTCCAGTCAGCTGGGCATCTGGCTTGACTGAGAGAAGCATTGATGATGGAGCAGAGGGGTTTAGCAAGCTCCGGGGAGAACTCCTTGAAGAGTTTCATTGGTAAGTCAATGGGGGTGGTAGAGCTTTTTAATTTTAGTTTGTCCAGGCGTTTTGCTACGTCAAATTCTTCTACTAAGTCAGTGGGAAGGGGGGCTGGTAGGTAAGCAGGGAGAGTGGTTGTGTCAAGCCGTGGGAGCGTCTGGCATATAGTAGCGAAATGGTTATTTGTTTGCTTGTTTGCTCAGCTGCGTCAACACTAGTGAGATGGCTAAGGAAGGGGAGGGGGTGTGTCTTATTGTTTAGTCCACAGAGTTCTTTAAGCTTACCATACCATTGACTGATGTTGGTCTGCTTCAGGTGTTGTAATTTGGTTGGGTAGTGGGACTTCTTTGCAGTGCGTATTTCGCGGATGACTCAGTTGCGAAGTGACCTGTAGCGGATGTGGTCATTGAGATGAAAGGCTCTGTCTCTCTGTTGCATAAGTCTTTTGATCCGAGGTGTGATCCAGGGCAAGTCAGCTGGGTGAGATCTGACGGACTTCTCGGGGAAGAAGTGGTGGTGAGCTTGCGTGATGGTGTTGGTATAATTTATCCATTTGGTTTCCACGTCATCCACGCTAAGTACTTCAGTCCAGGGATGGTGAACTATCCACTGCCCGAAGAGGCGCACTGCAGAGTCAGTAATCGGCCTGTAGGTCTTGATGTAGGGTCTCTGTACTTGAGTGGGAGTGGCAGCTGGGGACCAGAGCACTGATAAGTGTGTGCTACACCCGATAGGAGGCATTGGTTGAGGTGGTTGGTACTGGTCCGCTAAGTCAGTTAAGATAAGGTCAAGGGTATTTTGACCGTGTGTGGGGAAGGTCACAACTTGTGATAGTGATAGCTGGTCCTGGATATCAGTGGTGTCAATTTCATTTAAATCCCCACATAATACTAACTTGGCACATGGGTACCTAACTCTGAGGTGGTCTGAGGTGGTGATGAGATGATTGATAAGAGTGTCTCTGGTGGGTGATCGAGGCGGATGGTATGCCACACAGATTATAATGGAGGCGGTGTTGCGTGGGTGGGCCCGTAACACGACACCTACCCATAATGCTTCCACATCTGCTGGGACTTGAACATCCAGGCGTGACGGGCGTAGGTCATCTTGACAGAAGAGGGCAACGCCCCCTCCGCGTCTTTGTGAACGAAGGTGATGAAAGAGTTGATATCCCTCAATATGACATGTTTCAGGCACAATTTGCCAAGCCTCACATATGGCAACGACGCCCGCGGCGGTTGACCTGACTGTAGTTGCCAGCTCGTCGAACTTGTTAGCTAGGGAAGTGACGTTGGATAGCAGTAAAGACGGGAGATCATACCATATCCGTGGAACTTCAGTGTGGTGGTATGGTCTGTCAGGGGTGGGTTTCTCCGGTTTCCTAGTGGAGGTTACGGTTCTAATGGGCTTATGTGCATGACGGCCTTGTCTACGGCTCCGCGCGTGGAATATGTTCAGTGACTTGAGTAGCGCGATAACACTGCCATCAGGATAACCGTTCCCACGCTTTAGATGGTACAGAGTGCGTCGGGAGTAAGTGATTGGTGGCCATCTGCTGATATCTGTTGTGGGCGGACGGAAGTGTTTGTCACTGGCGGCACTTTGAGGGACACTGACACTGGTAGACATCTGTTAAGATTTGTCAGTCGTAAAGACGGTGGTCTTTGTCCCTGGTGCTTGGGGTCGCCGACACAGTTATCACGATATTTGTAAACACCGCGGTGGTCCTTGTCACTGGCACTTTAAAGGTGACCGATAAAGTGCCCACTGTCTGACTTTTCCTTGGGGTGCACTATCGAGCACTGTATGGTAATCACTTATTGCACTGCTCCGTAATCAATCGTTCACTAATCACTAGAATGTTTTGCTGAATCGATCCTGGTGTAGTAAGGCTGGTAGGGCATTGGGGTATAGCAGGGGGAGTGGGCAGGGCCAAACAGACTCGGCCTGGCTGCTAAAACCGGGAGCGCCTTCGGGGCACGTCCTGTACGGGGAGGGAGAGGGTGTGTGTGTGTGTGTGTGTGTGTGTGTGTGTGGACCTCAATTCCCGAAAGTAAAATGGTGAAGGAATTCAGCTAAGATAACTTTCTTAACCAAATGTCAATCATTTGTCGTCGGGTGTTGAGCCAAGCAAGAAACAACTTGGAAAATATGAAACGATTCTTTCAGATATTGTGGTTCAAAGTTAAAGAATTTGTTAACTCTATCATCCAAGAAATATGAAGTGTGTATTTATATACCAGGTGTTACACTGTATCTCAACACTGTATTCCTGGACCTTTTTATAGCAATTCAATAAAAGAAAAACGTAAAAATATTAGGAAGTTTAGGTCATGTCAATACCATAGTTCTTCCCCTGCGCTGCCACCTCGTCCCACCAATATTATGAAGTGTATGTGAATGTGTTCAGGGTGACGCTGGGTGTACTATATGAGAAGGTTAAGTGATATACATATACGGTCGATATATATATATATATATATATATATATATATATATATATATATATATTTATATATATATATAAAGATAAGTTTATTATTTAGTTTTATTGTTCGTATAATAATTTGATCAATAGTTATATAAATATTGATTGTAATTTACATTTACCTGAATATATAGTATAATCTTTCTGTTTCTTCTTAAAATATCTCTAAATCATAAGAGAATAAACTGGAAGGAGGAATATTTACCTGATATTATTTTCCTTCCTGTCGTCTGGTTCTTTCCTCCTACGAAAGCTCGAGGGATATCAGACTAGAGGGAAATATGTGGAACCTGACAATATACTTCGTAAAAGAGGATTATATGTGGAGTTTTGTCGACGTTTGTGTGTGTGTGTGTGTGTGTGACAGTAACCACTACTACCATTATCATCCTCCACCACCACATCTATCACTATAAACATCCCCACTACCACCACTACCATTACCAACATCACCACCTCCACCACCAACAACAACTACCACCACCACCACCACCACCAGCAACCACCACCACCACGACCAGCACAAACAACAACTACCACCACCACCGCCAACAATAACCACCACCACTACCACCACCACCAACAACAACCACCACCACCACCACCACCACGACCAGCACAAACAACAACTACCACCACCACCGCCAACAATAACCACCACCACTACCACCACCACCAACAACAACCACCACCACCAACAACAGCAACCACCACCACCACTACCAGCACAAACAACAACAACCACCGCCAACAATAACCACCACCACTACCACCACCACCAACAACAACCACCACCACCACCACCACTACCACAACAACAACTACAACCACCCCTACTACCACCACCACCAACAACAACTACCACCACCACCGCCAACAATAACCACCACCACTACCACCACCACCAACAACAACTACCACCACCAACAACAGCAACCACCACCACCACTACCAGCACAAACAACAACAACCACCGCCAACAATAACCACCACCACTACCACCACCACCAACAACAACCACCACCACCACCACCACCACCACTACCAACAACAACAACAACTACAACCACCCCTACTACCACCACCACCAACAACAACAACCACCACCACCACCACCAGCAACAACAACCACCACCACCACCAACCACCATTCACTTTAATGTTACAGCCTCAGAAAACTGAATACACTCACCCAGTTCTCTCCAAATTATATACCTTTTCCTTCCTGAACCTTCGACCAATATCATTTATCCTCAGTATATTTCTCGAAGCTATTCCAGGTTTATTTTTTTCCCCTCCCTTCATCCTTTCCCTTTTTCCAAACTGTCATGAACATCTTTACTTTCTCATTTTATGGGTTGATAGTCTCCTGGAGGAGTTCCTTGGAATAGAAAAAGTTGGAGACTCACTATTTTTCTGGGTGTGATTTTGTGTATGTGTTTCTTTGTTTGTTTTTTTTACGTTTTTTTTTAACGTTTGAAGAATATCGACTAAGGAACACTGGGAAGAGGGAAAGGTTTACAGTGGATCAGAAGGCGAGGGGGAGGGGGGGCGTGAGGTATGTACGGGGAGGGGGAAGGGGCGTGAGGTAGGTACGGGGAGGGGGAGGGGGGCGTGAGGTAGGTACAGGGAGGGGGAGGGGGGCGTGAGATTGGGAAGGGGAGGGGGAGGAGGGCGTGAGGTAGGTACGGGAGGGGGGCGTGAGGTAGGTACGGGGAGGGGGAGGGGGCGTGAGGTAGGTACGGGGAGGGGGAGGGGGGGCTTGATGTAGGTACGGGGAGGGGGAGGGGGGCGTGAGGTAGGTACGGGGAGGGGGAGGGGGGCATGAGGTAGGTACGGGGAGGGGGAGGGAGGTACGGGGAGGGGGCGTGAGGTAGGTACGGGGAGGGGGGCATGAGGTAGGTACGGGGAGGGGGAGGGGGGCGTGAGGTAGGTACAGGGAGGGGGAGGGGGGCGTGAGATTGGGAAGGCGAGGGGGAGGAGGGCGTGAGGTAGGTACGGGGAGGGGGAGGGGGGCGTGAGATTGGGAAGGCGAGGGGGAGGAGGGCGTGAGGTAGGTACGGGGAGGGGGAGGGGCGTGAGGTAGGTACGGGGAGGGGGGCGTGAGGTAGGTACGGGGAGGGGGGCGTGAGGTAGGTACGGGGAGGGGGAGGGGGGCGTGAGGTAGGTACGGGGAGGGGGAGGGGGGCGTGATGTAGGTACGGGGAGGGGGAGCGGGGCGTGAGGTAGGTACGGGGAGGGGGAGGGGGGCATGAGGTAGGTATGGGAAGGGGGAGGGAGGTACGGGGAGGGGGCGTGAGGTAGGTACGGGGAGGGGGGCATGAGGTAGGTACGGGGAGGGGGAGGGGGGCGTGAGGGAGGTACGGGGAGGGGGCG
This sequence comes from Homarus gammarus, assembly GCA_958450375.1. Lineage (NCBI taxonomy): Eukaryota > Metazoa > Arthropoda > Malacostraca > Decapoda > Nephropidae > Homarus > Homarus gammarus. Next base: position 25,000 of record CAUDMG010002460.1, read on the forward strand.
TGAGGTAGGTACGGGGAGAGGGGCGTGAGGTAGATACGGGGAGGGGGGCGTGAGGTAGGTACGGGGAGGGGGGCGTGAGGTAGGTTCAGGGAGGGGGAGGGGGGCGTGAGGTAGGTACGGGGAGGGGGGCGTGAGGTAGGTTCAGGGAGGGGGAGGGGGGCGTGAGGTAGGTACGGGGAGGGGGAGGGGGGCGTGAGGTAGGTACGGGGAGGAGGAGGGGGGCGTGAGGTAGGTACGGGGTGGGGGAGGGGGGCGTGAGGTAGGTACCGGGAGGGGGAGGGGGGCGTGAGGTAGGTACGGGGAGGTGGAGGGGGGCGTGATGTAGGTACGGGGAGGGGGAGGGGGGCGTGAGGTAGGTACGGGGAGGGGGAGGGGGGCGTGAGGTAGGAACGGGGAGGGGGAGGGGGCGTGAGGTAGGTACGGGGAGGGGGAGGGGGGCGTGAGGTAGGTACGGGGAGGGGGAGGGGGGCTTGAGGTAGGTACGGGGAGGGGGAGGGGGGCGTGAGGTATGTACGGGGAGGGGGAGTGGGGCGTGAGGTAGGTACGGTGAGGGGGAGGGGTGCCGTGATGCCATATGAAAAATGTATATATATGCTGACGTTATAGATATCTCGGTCAGACTGTAACATTTACTCGCCAAAACCCAAGACCCCTTGACAAGACCTCCACCATCACCTGCCCCTTTAAGACTCATCCTGCCTGGAAGACTGTCCTCAAAGTCTAAAACGTGCAGAAGATCTTGTAGTTAGTGTCTTGCTCGGCCTTCTGGAGCCAGGGAGGAGAATGCTAGATAATTAACAGACCTCCTGGGACTTACACCAGCAAACTAATGGACACTTCCGGAGAGAGAGAGAGAGAGATAGATCACGTCAAGGATGGTGTGAATAATATTGTGTTTAAAGTATTCACATATCACTTAACATATGTATTGTTGATGTTAATATAAAAAATTAGCCAAGAATCAAAATATTTTCACTGTTCAGGAAGTTGAGTTTAACTATTTCAATCTTAAGCATTTGATAGTAAACTGTTAAACACATTCGTCAATTCGCTTAGAGAGAAAAGAAGAGGAAGAAAGAACTGAGAGAGTTAGTCTTTCTCCTAACAAGGTTCGCTCTTGTTTCGTGAAGGTGTTAAGTTACCTGCTGGGGGGGAGGGAGAGACCCGTCCGGCGTCTGTTTGTTGGTTCATCCTGTATGTCTGTTTTCGACGAGGGTAACTTAAGACAATGGCTACCAGAATAATATATTAACCTCGACACAAAACTTCAAGCTTCATTCATTTTGTTTTAATTTACAGGATGGAAAAGTGATTTGTCTGAGTAAAGCTTGTGTTGACATAAAAGGGAATATATTTACCATGTCGCCGAATGGGAGAGAAGACCGTGTGCAAGTTTCATTCGCGAGTACGTAAATCTCTCTCTCTCTCTCTCTCTCTCTCTCTCTCTCTCTCTCTCTCTCTCTCACCAACGCCTAGCCCCGCGTCTCAACCCTCTCACAACCTGCCAGGCCTGACTTTGTACACCTGGCCGAGTCAGTCACCATTACTCAGGTGTTGTGTGTCGCCTCTGCTGCTGGACTGTTTCACTAACACTCTCAACTGCCTCACAACTTGCTGCCTCGTCTTAAAACTTGTGAAATGCTGGTCAACCCCCCCCCCCCCTCTCTCTCTCTCTCTCTCTCTCTCTGCCCTTTTTAATTTTCTTCTTGTTTCTCTTAATTATCACATCATCTTTTTATTCAGTTTCTTCTAATTCTCTCTTTCCATTAATTGTGGAGAGAGAGAGAGAGAGAGTGTGTGTGTGATGACCACTAATAATAACTCGTTATCGCCAACTCTCCACTGTCAGGTGGCCAATCTACCTCCTCTCAATTACCACTCTTGATTTTCAGTCAGGTAAAAAACACTTTCCCAGCCAATCACAATCTATTATGCTGCTGTGTGTGTGTGTGTGTGTGAACAAAACAATATTAAGTACACCAGGCCAACAGTCTGCTTCACCATCCATTTAGAGCTTAGCGGATAGAGTTGGTGTGATCAGCAGAATGTGTTACTGAGGGCAGCACCAGGCGGGACACAGTGTTTGGCAGACAACATTACCTGGTGGTCATTATGATCATCACAGATAATCCAGGAAATCCCTTTACAAGTCGAGAGCATTATGTTTCATCGGATTTATTTCTCACACGGGATTATGTAAAATGTGTAAAAATGCCAGAATAATATCTATCTATCTATATCTATCTATCTATCATTATATATTATATATATTATATATATATATATATAATTTATATACGATAGTACTTCATATACTATATATATTATATATTATAATATATATATATTGTGGAACCCTGTATGGTTAATCAAGAAAGACGAGGAAACAGTAAATATTAGATGTGAGCGATTATTTGAGTCGTGAGGTTTTATTACTTGCGTGTTGACACTGGCTGTGAACTGTTGGGAGTCAGAGTTAGATTAAATATGGATTCAGGAAATGGTTCCATTTATGACTTGTCGAATGATAAAAAAGGAGCTGAAGAACCTGTAAAAAATTTCCTGTAACTTTACATATAGTTCTCTTAGGTTGTGTATTGCCTCTGTTTCAAGTTAAGTTCTTATGCAGCATTGTGTTTAGGTCAGATATGGAAAACTAAAACTAAAATAAAGCTTCAATTTATATGTTGGCAGGAAACAATATCATCTATTATACTCGACACAGCTTACATTAACAGTTCTTACCTCTACATGGTGAATATGTCCGCATACATCAATAGCATATAATGACAAATATATTGTATAAGATAACTTTGACAAACAACCTGATTAATATTATACAATGATAGTAAAACCTTTTGGGTTTTTGACACATTAACACCTTTATAATATATGTCCAAACCTGAACACTTATTAGAGTCATTGTGTATACCTGTGATTATTAATTATATTTATTAGCCAGGTATGTGTACAGTAAGGATGTAATCAGCCAACTTATTGCAGCAAAGTTCTACACAGATGATCAATATAGGATCACAACATGTTATATACTGTAGTTAAATATAGTGCCAAGCGGCAATTACACCCCATAATTAACACGCATTATAAAGGAGAATTTCAACATGAATATTCATCATATTACAAAGGATTAATGAATATGTAAAATAAAATACACAGCTCTGATGAATTAATAGTTTAGTGGTATTGTTTCAGCGTAGAACGTTACAACACTCATTTAAGAACAATGTTCATTCACTTCAGGTCATTGAAGAACATTATGTAACTCAAGTGTTGAACAATATTTAACTTAATTGTAGAACAATGTACAATTGTGTAGAACGATGTATAACTCAGTGTAAAAGAGAATAACAACCGAGAACGTGTTGGCAGATCACAGTTAGGCCTGGAAGTGACCTTTATGGTGAAATTTAAAATGAAATTATATTGTATACAGTTCCAATACAACCTAACCTAACCTAACCCAACCTAGCCTAACCTAATCTAATCTATGTTAAGGTTTAGGATTACGTTCAATCTTACGTTTTCTAGGTAATTTAAATTAGGTTAGGTTAGGTTAGGTTAGGTTGATCCAGCTGGCAAGAGATTATAGTGAGTGTTTACTTAACTGACTTGATCTGCCCAGCGAGCGTGTTTTGTGATTGTTAACATTAGTGAAAGGAACATTACCAGTGTCTGGGATGGTAAACACACCCAGCTGTTTGTCTCACGTAAACAGACACAACGTGTACCTGGGCTAAAGAGGGTAAACCTTACAGACGATATCGTGATGTAAACAAACTCTCTACTCCTGCTGGTGAACATAACTCTTGTGTTACCTGGCCTGAGCACGACTGATGAGTACCATTATGAATACCGCTATAAGACTTGGGTGGTGAGAGTAGTTTTATCTTAAACCAAAAGGATTTAACCCATGATATGATGAGGTTCGTATATTCTTGTAAGAGTCACGATTCTTACTTTTTCTGGGTCGACTCATCTGCTTCGTCCCCTCGACCTCTGTCTCATTAGTTCCCAATATTAAATCTCTTCTCTGGCGACCACCACAACATTCCTGGAGTAGAATTCTTTGTACAGCACACAACAGTTTTTTCACTTGATGCACAAGAACAAGAAGAAAAGTTAATTAACCACAAGGTGTTAATGGTGTTAGTGTTGTTATCGTGGTGCTTGTTTACATTGTGATGGTGAGGTCATAGGTCACAGTGCTGCAATAGTGATATAAACAACCGTCTAACAGTTTATTGGATTATTAAATATATTTGACCTATAATAGAGTATTATGGGTCATACTTCACGTCTCAACCTTGATCAGTTTCCTCCCACAGTGTCTGACTTAAGCCAATTATTTCCTGATGATCCCTTAATAACGAGGCTGATGACCTGTTAAAGGATAAGAAACATTTATGTAGACATTATGTAGACACGTTATGTGTATGTATGTAGCCGGAGCGCTGCTGCAGGCCTATGTCCCCGCTGATAGAGATTACAACACTGTACGTGTTTATGTACAAGTTTATTAAACCGAATTATTGTTTTGTATACTAGTGCAGACGGGGGGGTGGGGGGGAGCACGTGGGGTAAGTGGCTCTTCTTTTTTTCAGTTATCTTCTTGAGTCACACAGGTGGGAGGGGGGGGGGGGACTGTGTGTGTTAGTAGAGCGTTAGTAAGTATCCCTTGACGAAAAAATTCCCGATCTAGTCTTCCTCTTCTAACTCTTACGACAAGCAAGACAGCGAAGAAAATATCATAACAAAAGAACAGAGGAACGCCCATGCATGCGTAGTGTCAACAAAGGCTGTAAGAGACTGCTCCTTAAAATTCGTATTTCTGACGAATTCAGCGAGTCTACCAATCCCAGCCTGTGCAGACAACTATAGTAAGACCCAGTTATCAGCACAGTGGCATATTTTTTTTTTTACTTTTGGACTTTGTCATTTTTTGGGGATAAAACATCTGGTCCTACCACCCGATCCCTCTGAGCAAAGTTTTTCAAGTTTGCGCATGCGCAATGTGATAGTGTGAACGTAGCAGTGACGTCATTACCACTCCACCTGACTGCAGTGTTGTCAACGTGCCCTATGCCCGCCGTTAAACGCTCCCATTCGTTGGAAACGGCGGCAGTAGGTGACAGTGATGCTGACGACTTTCTTCTTGAAGACATGTCAAAGAAGAAGCAGAAACCTCAGAAGTCAGGGTCTCCAGCAGGGGCCACGGCTCCCCCTTGCACCCCTTCTGGGGCTGTAGAGGGTGGACTCCTCCTGTCATCGGGGTCCCCAAGTGAGCTTACATGTGCCTCAATGACCGACCCTCCGCCGACGATGGACCTTTGTCTCCCTGCCCCGTCGCGCCTTCGTCGTCTCGCCTTTCCTCGGGACTTGCCTCTGAGCACACGGGCAATCTGGTTCTTCCGTCACTGCTCTCCACTTCAGGACTCAACACTTCGCCTCCGCCGAGGTCCCACAGTCGTGATAGTCACCACACAAATGGACGAGACGGTACGCCTGCTCACTCAGGTGGGCTTTCCTGCTCCCCAGGGGGAGGTGATGCTGAAGTTCACCATCATCACCCCAGAAACTCGTCGTACCAAGGTAATGGTTCGCCACGTACCCTGGGAGATCCCTATCGACGATCTTCGCCCTCTTCTCCCACAACTACTGGACATGGAACGCCGCATCAACCCGGTCTCCAAACGTCCATCCAACGAACTCATCGGCTGGTGGGTGGGCCCCCTCCCTCCGAAGGTGAATGTAGGACCAATTCACAACTGTTCTCTCGACCGATTTATCGGAACCCCGAAAATCTGTGGTCGCTGCCAATCGTGGAAAAACCGCACCTGGGAGTGCACGAGGATGGTCGCCTGCGGTTTCTGTGCAGGTCCTCATGAAACAGTGGAATGCAAATCGAAAATTCAGAACAAAATCCCAGTTATTCCACGGTGTGTCAATTGCCATGGCAGTCACCACGCCTGGAATGCCAATTGCCCACAGCGTCCTGGCACTCGCCCGGGGAAAACTTACCTTGTACCACCGCCCTCGTCTCTGACGAAGCCCCTATCAACCAAACCTCACTCCTATCCACCACCGCCTCTTCCATCCACCAAGGATTTCCCATTGATCTCCTCTCCTCTACCATCCCCCCTATCACCCCTACCACCCATCCTTTCTCCCCTCCCTCCCTCTCTCTACCGTTCTTGGAACAAGGTCGTTGCCGGCCCTGCCACACAGTCACCACCATCTCCTGCCCACCCTGACCCCGCTCTCTCACCAGCACCACCACCTCTTACTCAACTGAACCCTCACCGTCCCTCTCCGTCGCTACCACCACCACCACCAGATGCCCAGTCGGGTCCTCGGCAATCCTCGCCGCCACCTCTAGCTCCTGTACAGGTACACCAAGTTGGTTCTATGGAAACAATCACTCTCCGTCTGGATCGCCACTCCAAGCAAATCAACCTTCTCTCTGCCCAGCTCGACTTGTTTGTGAAAACAATTGCGACATTGCAGAGGCAACAACAACTCATTCTGGACACCCTGACCCAACAGGGGCGCACTTTGCAAGCCCTGATGACCCGCCTCCTTCCATCTCCCGAGATGGAGGATCCATCCCTCGCTCTCCCACTCCTCCCTCTCCATTTTTCTCAACAGAATTTGGTACCTCCTCTGGAGCCCTGTCTAGCCCCTCCGACTCATCTCACACCGGAGGCCGTTCCCTCCTCTTCTTACAATGGAACATCCAGGGACTTAGACCTCGCCGGACAGACCTCGCCCAGTTTGTGCTCTCCCATCAAGTAGATGTTGCTCTACTTCAGGAAACCATCACAGACGATGTTACTCCACTCCGCCTCTCTGTCTATACTGTTTACACCCTGCCTCGGTACCGTGGGCAGGCTCGTGGCCTCCTCACCCTTGTGCGCAACACCATTCCATCTGTTCGTCTCCCTTCACCTGACTCACATGGACCCCCGTCTGAATTACTTTCTGTCTCCCTTACTCTTGGTGACCGGACCCTTCGTGTAGTCAATGTTCATTTCAAGAGTGATTCTCTGGACCCTCCTGTACTTCACGACCTCCATGATGGGATTCCCACTATTGTTCTTGGCGACTTTAATGCCCGCCATCCCACTCTTACTCCGGATCATCCCACGCTATGTACCCTTAACGGATCACATCTCTCACAGTTTCTTAATGGGGGTGATGATGTTCGCTTTCTTTGTCCTGACGATCCTACTCGCCTCCCCCATAGTTTCCTTGATGTTGGCTTACTATTGAACGGTCATACCTCCTTTCATCCTACCGTCTGCACCGAGCCTGCTCTGTATAGTGACCATCTTGCCGTTACTACCCATCTCAGGCTCTCCTTCTCTGCCCCGACATCAGCTCCTTATCGATCCCCTCGCCTTCGTCTCACACAAGATGCTGTTCCTTCCTTTACCCAATACCTTTCTCACCTGGGCGGATTCCTATGTTGTCCCCCAGTCCCTTGACTCTTACAGCGCTGATTTTGTTGATGCCGTGTATGACTGTCAATCGCGCTACCCCTCCACGCCCTCCCCGTCACCCCAGAAGTGCCACCAACTACTGGTATCGTATCCCTGCCATGAGACATCTCCGGCAGGTAACCCGTGATCTGCACTCTGCCATACGGAGGTCTCGGTCTCCAGAGGACTGGGAAGACTTCAAAAATTGGTGCTCCTTTGCAACTCAGGAGCGCCGTCGGATACGTGAGGCAGACTGGCTATCCTTCACGGGGTCTCTATCGTTCCAGTCGTCACCCTCTTATGTATGGAATCGGATTAATGCTATACGGGGTACTCGGCGGAGGCCTCCTCCCCACTCTGACCCCGCCTCCCTTGCTTGCTCTTTAATGGAGGACTGGGCACGAGCTTCCTCCCCTGAGGCACTTCCAGATCCAATGCAGGAGGCAGTGCAGGCTCGCATCGATGCGTCTGAGCCTGTTGTTCGTGCTGCTCTTACCTCCCCTGCCCCCACTGATCATCCCATCACACAGTTCGAGCTTGACAGTGCTCGTCGCTCTAGAAAAGACACCTCTCCTGGGGATGATCAGATAACCTACTCCGTCCTCAACGCCTGTACTTATATTCCTAACGGCCCCTTGCTTGCTCTCTACAATATGTCTTATGAACATGGGGTTCTTCCGTCCAACTGGAAAAATGCCACTATTATCCCCATCCCTAAGCCGGGAGATCCTGGGAAATATCGACCCATTAGTCCAGTGGTTCTCAACCTTGTTTGCCCCATGCACCCCTTTCACCATATGTCAGAATGTCATTCCCCCCTCCTTTCCAAGATTGTCTGCCTCAAAAAGTGCATTCCAAATAATATGCATATAATACTGAAAAACCTTTATTTTTTCCATATTAGTACATATACATTTACAATTTTACATGGATTATTTTTATAGTGGAGTTTTACAAATTAAATGCCAATTGAAAATGTTGATGGATTTATAAAACTTGAATAAAAGTAAAATAGTTTTTTTTTATTTATAATGAATTACTTAACAGACCAAACTGAAGCATAATGCAATAAACAAAAAGTTCAATAGAAGACCAGGATATTGTAAATTTGTAATTAATTTTATTCGGATGAAGATTACAGTCAATGAGAAACTTGTGATTGTTTTTTCTTCGCCAATTCTGGGATACGCGGAGGAGTGCTTGAAAGGGCACAACGCAGGTCATTTTCTACCTCAAATCTACTACGTTGCTTCGTTTTAATTTGCAACAGAGTTGAAAAGCCTGACTCACAAAGCTATGTCGACACAAACGGAAGCAATGCACGGATAGCTCTTTCTGCCACTTTTGGGTTGGAATCGCACATCAAGGGCCAAAATTCTGTGATTGATTTCTCATCGAACATATCTCTTGCTCCCAAATCAGTTTCCCCCCCCCCCCCCTGAAAACCTGAATTCCCCCCCTGGGGGGAATTTCCCCCTGGTTGAGAACCACTGCATTAGTCTTACCTCCTGTGTTTGCAAGATGATGGAGAGGATACTCCATCGTCGCCTTCTTCACACCATAGGCGGCTTCCACAACTCCCTCAATGGTTTCATTCAACATCGCAGCACAGCACACTCCATTGCTTCCTTTTATTGCAATCAGACTGCCCGCATATCCGTCTTCCTTGATATCAAGGGAGCCTTTGATACGGCTCAGCCTGCCCTCATTTTAGCTGAATTTGCGCGGTTAGGGGTTAAAGGGAGACTTCTACAATGGATCGCCTCTTACCTCACCGGACGTCAGGCCCGGGTTCGCGTTGAAGGCTCTATGTCTCCTGTTCAAGAAATGAACCTCGGCATCCCTCAAGGTGGAGGCCTGAGCCCACCTTGTTTAACACTCTCATGCACTCCATTGCATCTCTCCCGTGGCCGACAGAAGTTGTCCACTCAGGATATGCCTACGATGTTCTCCTCCAAGACCCTGACTACCTCAGCATGCAGGAAGCCCTTGATCTGGTCTCCAGAGTGTGATTCACTTGGTTTCCTTCTTTCAACTGCGAAAACAAAAGCCTTGTGGCACGGTCGTGTTGTACCTCCACCCCTTCTCTTATCAGGAACGCCCTGGACTGGGTTAATGAGACAAAATACCTGGGTGTGTATGTAACTCGCACACGTTGTCAGATCCCTGAAGTCCGCTATCTTCGAGACAAATGCTTTCGGCGTCTCGTTCCCCTCTTTACCATGTGCAGGGGTTCCCTTGGTGCCACCATCCCTGTACTTCTCACCATGTACAAGTCCATTGTCCGTTCCTGTGTCGACTACGCCACCCCTGCCCTCGTCAACATTAGTCGGACTGCTGTCAACCGTCTCGAAGTTATCCAGAGGAAAGCTGCTCGTATCATCCTTGAGGCTCCTCAGTGGACACGCTCTACTTCTCTATATACCGAACTTGGTCTTTCCCCCTTACAGGATCGTGTCCAGGAGTTTTACCTAAAAACTGCCGTTTCCATTCTACGGGATCCTCGGGGCGACTATGTCCAAACCAACTTCCTGCTGTCCGAGACCGACCTCCATCTAGAAGACAGTGGCGAGGGTCACTCATCCGAGCCCTTCAGGAACACGACCTCCTGCCTGATATTGTTGTCACCCCTGCTGTTGGTTCGTCTCCTCCCTGGCTGGATTTTCAACCTGAAGTGATTGCCCTCGGTGGACCGCTCCCGAAATCCCAGGTGAATCCTGTTATTCTCTGCAAATACCACCTCTCCAGGATCGCCCACTGGTCCCCAGGTAGGGTCGTCCCCTACACTGATGGTTCTGTTGACCCCGCTACAGGTAGGGCCGGGGCTGGTGTCTACATCTCCCGTCCTGATGCCCCTGAGCTTATCAAACTGTCTCTCAGAGTTTCTGACGGGGCATCCTCCACTCAGGCTGAACTAATAGCCCTCCTTGCTGCCCTTCTCGCTGAGGAAGAAGCAGATGGCTTCTGCCCCTTGTTTGTCTGCTGCGATTCCAGGTCTGCTCTCGACGGGATCGTATTTGGATCAGGGGAAAATAAGGACCTCATCCTCCGAATACGAGGGTTAACATCTGTAATAGGCCCCTGTCTCATCAACAGAACGTATTATATAAATGGGTCAATACATCTGATATTATATTCAGATTCACCACCCTGTAACTTTCCACTGTCTATGAGTAAGACATGAGACGGACACGTGAGCGGGCAACTCACCCAAGAGGGCGAGACCCATAGCTCAGCATTTCTGTAAGCACGCACTGCGATGCCCTTAAGCTTCAGTAGCTCACCTCAACTCATATCGTAAGGACGTGACCTAACGTTTATTATACATAAACGCCGTCCCCTTCTCATTCACTCCAAGACAGTGAGACTTACGGTTGATATACACTCAGGAATTATATATACAACCTTTTATAATAAAACAAAGGAACTACCGTTTGCGTTTCGTTACTTAAAACCCAAATATAAATATGGGTGAACGGACTGGTTAATTGGACAAGCAGCGGATTCATATAGGTGGCAAGCGGTGTGTACGGATTCTTCAAACTGGTAGTCGTATCATCCGTCTGTGTTTTGTGAAAAACAAGAAACCACACAGCAGTGACGCGTTACATAATCCGAGTGTTTAAAACTATATCCCGTATTGAGACGATATTTAGTGAGCGCTCCTTATCTCTGTCACATACAAATACGTGCAGAATTCGTAATATACATATATTACAGCCTGTTGGTACATATCCAGATTGAGCCGGTTGAGATAGACTCCACTCAGCATTCCCTAGACATTACAGTGTTGCAGTGTTGAAGACAAGTTTCATAGCCTGGCCTAACAATTGGTATTTCACTAACAGCTGAGCAGTATTGTTGTGTCGTCAGCGCGAATTACGAAGTTCAGGTGTCATCATACAGATCTCCATATATACGTGGACTGTGAAGACTTGGCACACGGCAGTTTCGCCAGCGACCCAGCAACGACCAGTGTGATAACCAATCATCAGCAGTTTTCTGATCGCCGGAGGAGGAACTCACCTAGTTCAAGTGGACTCGTCTCTCACCAAAGCAGAAGCGTCTTCCTTGCCAAGGAAACCAGCAGCAGCGCACGCATCCTAGGAAGAGGCCCCGCCCACACTCCACCCACCCGACTCAGGACTCGTCTTGACGGATCACATTTTCTATACAGACTAACTACTCTGTATAAATAGGTATTTAAATTACATAATTCTACACACATGAACACGTTCGAGAGATATCTTCACACCGATAGGTTCGTCGGATAGGATTATTTCAATGATAAAGTGTCGAATGTAAGATTAATGATTTGAAATCCTATAATTTACAGTGGTTTGTAAGTGTCTGTCTTCTTATTGATAGTTTATTAATTAACTACAATTCATATTCATTTGTCTTGTAAATGAGAGGCAAGTGATCTACTTACTGTTAAGTATTCATTGACCCAAGGGGGCTAATAGATAATTTCTAAGTTTCCCATGTCTAATGTAGATGAAATCGAACGCCTAGCGCAACTGTTTGCTGATAACCAACTCATCGATGATCAAGCCCAGACTGACATAGATTTTGAGTATGGAACACAGTTAAATGATTCGGTAGGAAGTAGTGAGAAAGTTATAGACGAATCATTTGACGACTTAAACCGTCGTACCCTACGGTGTGGTAATCACTATAGTACCTCACCTAAGTATACTAAAGCAGTTACCCCTGTTACAGGTGATAGTGTGTTTGTTGCTAAATCGGTAACAACCTTATTAACACAGCCTTCTGTTAGGAGTAAGAATACTAACTTGCTTAATACTAACACTACAATGGCGTCCTCTAACCCTCACACCAGTACTACTACCACCACACCTAAAGCTGATAATGTTATTAATATCATGCAGCGCGGCGACTATGTTCGAAATTTCACGGGACAAGACGATTATAGGGTCGCACATTTTATTCGTGCATGTGAAGATAGCATGCGCAATAGTCACATAACGACTGACGAAGAAAAGAAAGCATATGTACGTTCCCATATAACGCAGGGTTCCTATGCAGGCAGTCGTTTAAATGCATTTGGTTTGCAAAGCCCTGACTATGAAAAGTTCAAGCGAACGCTAATTGGGATTTTTGGGGGTAGGTCACAGATGGGCCAACTGCAATGGATCTTCAGATGGTTGGATCGCTGTATTCCAGGTATACGAAACGAAACGCCTGTTGACGCTGTTGACATTGCAGGCGAGGTTCGCCAGGACATGCAAGCGACCTTCCGGTCCTCAGGCTGGTACAACACACGGGGTGATATGCCACCGGACAATGTGGAAACATTGATAGAACTAATAAGTTTTCTTCTTTCCGTCCGTGATCCCTTATATAGCCGGGCACAGGAAGTACAGTATGAACCACCCTTGGATATGGTGGAATACGCAAACAAGCTCTGTCCCCAGGCTACGGGCCCCTTACTGGCGCAGCCCTCAGTGACGTCACCACAACCCCAGCCGTCTCAGATGCCACAGATGCCTCACTCCCAGACTCCTTATGCGACACACTTATCTTCGATTACTCCTCCTCGCCTAACATATAAACAGAAAACATCGTTACGGTGCGCACATTGTAATAAACGTGGCCACGTAATGGAAGATTGTTTTCAGCTCCGAGGTAATAGTGCTAATTTTAAGGCCACACCCGGTGCAAAGCCATTCTCAAGGTCAAACAGAGAGGGAGCCAAAGCAGCAGCACCTCCTCCTACCCAGAAAGCGCGCAAATGGTGCGCTCTTCACAAATCGACATCTCATAGTTCACATGAGTGGGATATACTAATAAAGGCTAGGGGAGTGGACCTAAGTGAAACGGAGGTGTCGTATAGGCGCAAGCAGAAACGTCCCCAGGACAAGTCATCAGGGGAAGACCAGCGCACACCACAGCACGGAGAGGGATAGATAGGGTAATTACCACCCCTCCTCACAGCACTTCTATAGCGGCCTCATTAGTAGCGGCGCTTAGCAAAGTGGAAGTGTTGTCAGTGCCGGTGAGAGTGGATAATACCAGATTGGCTCTTGATATAGACACAGGTGCTTGCGCTAATGTATTGGCCTTGACATCATATCACGAGTTACAATGTAAATTCCCTCACCACAAATTCAAATGGAGGCCTAGTAACGCTGAGCTCGAAGGAGTTTCAGGTACTCAGCTGAGCATCAAAGGAATGGTGACGTTACCACTCAGATTCTCAAGACGTGGTACGCCCTTCTACGCGGACTTTTATATAGTTCAGCAGTTCAATTTGCCAGCTGACGGGTTACTTGGTCTACCAACTCTTCGAAAAAACATGATAGATGTTCATCCACGTAATAATAGTGTTATGTTTAAAGGTGTTTCCTACACAGTAATGAGTCATTCTGAACCTATGCTCACCGCTAGGAGGAAAGTGTTGTCTACCAATCCTATTAAGAGGAAGGCGGATCATGCGTTAGAGATACCTCTCGACCTCAACCACACACCTTCCCAGCGTGATTACAGCAGCAAGAGTTGGAAGATAGTACCTGCAATTTTGAAGAGTACTCTCCATTACCAGAATGAGGAATTCACCAATGCAACAATCCTGTGAGCTGAAGTGAACATTAGTTTCTGCAAATGATTCGTTCACTGCCCAGGGTGTGACAGGACGTGACTGCAGTTGTTGTGACTACTCCTCAATCAACATCCTGTCAACAAAATTCTTTCGTATGGCGTGAACAACCCCCAGTTACCAGCACCCAGCACCCACCCTAGTGATGATGACACATCCGGTCTGAGAGATGGTCTCAGCATTCTGAGGTATGGTATTGTGGATGACCTAGTGTGACCATTAGCGGTGGTTTGCTGTACTCAGGATTTTTGTAAACATTGACCCAGTCACCGGACCTTGGAATCAGCTGTGTCTGCTGTGAGACACACACACACACAAGTCTACGGGATTGCGGCAGCAATTTCACAATATCACGAATCTTAAATAAAGGATGTTATTTGTGTGATTTTCTAGTGTATCACAACAATGTCGAAGTGCAACCAAATAAATTCCCAATTCGAGGTATTGTTGCGAATTGCCAACAGACTCGACTGGCCAGGATAGATCAAGTAGCGCCACATGTTAAGGTGATCGATCATCCTTAGGGTATGACACGCCTTTTAGAGCTGCTTGCCGACTACAGAAATATAGTAGCCTTGCCAGGGGAAACGCTAGGTCAGACAGATTTAACATCCCATCATATAGCGTTAAAGGAAGGAACCAACCCTATTTACGTACCAGCTTATAGACTACCTCATAGCCAGCGCGCTGTAGTGCAAGATATGGTACAGGGTATGTTAGATGAGAATGTCATTAGACACTCAAAATCCCCCTTTAATAGCCCATTATTCCTCTTCCCGAAAAAGGATGGTGGATGGCGCCCTGTCATAGATTTCAGGCGCGTAAATGATCAAACAATCCCTGATAGGTACCCAATGCATATCTTGAGTGACATATTACAATCCTTAGGCAAGGATAATGCGGTATTTAGCAACTTAGATTTGCTTAGTGGGTATTGGCAAATACCACTCGATGAAAAATCACGAGAAATCACGGCATTTAGTACGCCTCTAGGCCACTTTGAGTTTCTACGAATGCCATTTGGTCTCAGAAATGCCCCACTAACATTTCAAAGAATGATCAACACCCTGTTTGCCGGACTAATTGGTAACTCAGTCTGCGCTTATTTGGATGATCTAATAGTAGTCAGTAAGGACGTCGATTCCCATCTGATTAAACTGCGTGAAGTTTTGGCCAAACTTTCCACAGCAGGCGAGTTTTTAAAATCCAGAATCCATTTCCTTGGTCATGTAGTCGACGGTGAGGGCATACACACAGTTAATGATAAAGTAAAAGCTGTATCTCAGTTCCCGCGTCCTACCTCAAATGATCATGTGCGTAGCTTTCTCGGATTATCTGGTTATTATCGTTCCTTTATCAAGGACTATGCAACATTAGCATCGCCCCTAACGAGGTTGCTCAAAAAAGATGCAGTGTTTATATGGGATGCTGAACA
>CAUDMG010002461.1:0-14528 GCA_958450375.1 Homarus gammarus
TCAGTGTTACCCGGTGTTTCCCTACCCATCACTGCATTCTTCAGGGAACACTTGGAACCTTCATGGTGCAGTTACTAGGATCTGTGGACTTACAAGTGTGTGAACAATGCCGACGGTTACATCTGCCGGCGATGTGCGCGTCGACTCGTGTGTTGTGTTGTGTTTCGAATTAACGTGCAGTGTGGCGCCGTCACAGTGCGTTCTAGTGACGGTGGCAGTGTTAGTGTCAGTGTATCAGTGTGTCTAGAGCTGAGAGTTGAGCATTGGCCTGTTTTTTGTGGTACCCACGGAGCACGCAGATGTACACCCTTCTCGTGTGACATCCGAGGAGGCACTAACGTTCTCACCCCCGCGGCGGCTCTAGCCACCGGCATTAAGGCCACCACGAAGTGCTCTCTCAGACACACACACACGCACGCACGCACGCACTCACTCACGGACAGAACAGTGGACTCTTGTCGTTATTTCTGCGCTGTTTATGTCATATATATGTGGTTCGAGCTGATGAGGCGCCACTTTATATACTAAACAGCTCAGTTTCAAGCATAGTAAGATGGGCGGCAAGAAGGGACAACGTCAAGATGGGAGACACGACTCCCCACCATCTCCTCTACCGGGCACAGATGGAATGAAGCTTCTGCGCCCACCGCTCCTCATCCTTCACCTACAGCGACGGACATTGCAACATTTCTGAGGTGGATGGATCACAGAGACGAGCGACGCCGAGAGATGGAACTTCAGAGGGAAGAGATACGAAGAGAGGAGGAAAAGTCGCGTTTTGATGCACTATTGGCGACCCTGGCGCTAACCCACCCTCCCTCACTTGCAGGTTTCGCGCACCAAGGCGCCAGTACCCTCCCTCCTCCACCACACCAGTGTCCTCCAGGCACTCTTGCTACTCCAACAGCTCCCAAGGCATCTGTTCAACCCCCACCCGCCCTCTCACCAGACGTCACGTTTCAGCTTTTTCGTGAGTGGAGGCGGCGTTGGACAAATTACTCCACGATGGTGGACCTTGACAGCATGCCTCCAAACAAACAGCTCATCCAACTGCGGATGTGTTTGTCGCTGGAGACCCAGAGAGTTTTGGAGCAGACGTTGCAAGTGCCTCCCGATTCTACCTCTTCAGTGACGGATGTGCTCGAACTTTTACAGGAGCACGTTAAAGGTCGGAATAGCGAGGCTTTGCATCGCCGCGCCTTCACCAGCTGCAAGCAGGCGGAGAATGAATCCCTTGACGACTTTTTTGTACGTTTGAAGAGTTTGTCAGAGGAGATCGACGTCTGCAAGGCGCACAGCCGGGAATGTGAGGATGCCTGGATCAAGCACGGGATCTTGACAGGTTTCAGGCAGGAAGAGTTGATGCAGTGACTCATCCCCCTGGACGCTTCCTCCACACTCCAGGTGGTAGTGACTGAATGTCGGTCATACGAGGCCACCAAGTCCGCCACCTCCGCCTTACGGGCCCCACTTGCTATCTCACAATACAAGAAGGATAAGAAAGCGGGCAACAACGTGAAGACTGCCGCACGTTCTTCCACGCCTCCACCTAGTGCTTCCTGTGGCAGCTGTAGAAAGCAGCATGGCCCCAAGACATGCCCGGCCGCCGACGCACTGTGTTGTGGATGTGACCGTAAGGGCCACTGGTCAAACACAGACAGGTGCCCTGCACGAGGCCGCAAGTGTCAGGCCTGCGGTCGCTATGGACACTACGACAAGTGCTGCCGCCAACCCAAGCCCAAAAGCCCGAGACGAGGAGGAAAGCAGCGCACTTCCCTCGGGGTGGTTCGCACGCAGCCCCCTCCAGATGGCCCACGCAGCCCCAAGCAGCAGCGGAGTCACATCAGGAGGGTGGAATCGACCACACGCCCCAGGGCTACCCCTTCCCCTACCATCCGCGTCGCCGTCACACACGGTGATGTGTCGGGTCACATTAAGGTGATACCGGACACCGGCTCTGATACTACGGTGATTGGGTTGAAGCACCTCCAGAAACTGGGCCTCACCAAACGCGACCTGGGACCACCGCCGCAGCTGCAGTACTACAATGCCGACGGTTCCCAGATGCCAGACGCTGTGGGCTCCTTTCAAGCAGAGATCACCTACGGCGACAGGTCGTGTCATGGATGGATCGACGTGCAGCCTACTCTCTCTACACCCTTGTTGTCGTGGGAGCACTGCAAGGAGTTAGGCGTGGTGCCCAGAGACTTTCCCGAGCAGATCCCAGCTGCTTGGTACACCGCCAGCAGGGTGCGTGAATCAACGAGCGATGCACCTGGCGCTGCCACACACAGCTGCCCAGAACCCGCGTCCACTCCCACCCACACAGGACGCTCCCCTGCCCAGATCCTGGATGGTCACCCTCTCCGCTCTTGCGTTCCTACACACGCCAAGGCCTTTGCAAAGGACTGGCAGACCAAAGCCGAGAGCTGCGACCGACGCGCCGCTTCACGTGCCCAGGACGCCAAGGCTCGGTATGACGACCGTGCCCGCCCTCTTCAACCAGTGGAGATTGGTGCCCTTGTCCGCGCCCAGGACCCGACGACGACACGTTGGGACAAGGTGGGCATAGTGATGGGCGTCGGCCGGTCGCGGGACTACAAGGTCAGGATGCCGAGTGGCCGTGTCTGGTGGAGGAACCACCGCTTCCTCCGGCCAGTCCCACCCCCTGCTGCTGGCCCTCTGACCGAGGACGAGTCTCCTACACCTCACGAGGATCCGCCCCACAGTGCACCTCGACGCTCGGAGCGACTTAGGACTAAGAAGTCCGCTCAAGACAAAGACTATGAGCGTGAGGGGGGAGGGAGATGTAGGTTATGTATCTAAGCAACTGTGCCGAGTAGCAACCCTGTATATAAGCTACTGTGCCGAGTAGCATTTATATATATAATCATGTGGCAACACTGCACGTTATGTGGCAACATTGCCCCGAGGCTGCCATATGGCAAGGCAGTCTCAGTCTGACTGTGTGAGCCGTGCATGGCACACGCTAGTCACCACTTGTATTTCTCCTATCCGAATAAATGGACTTCAGTGTTACCCGGTGTTTCCCTACCCATCACTGCATTCTTCAGGGAACACTTGGAACCTTCAATCATTATTACATAATTAAATAAGTTGGAATATTAGAGGACCAGGTCACATCTTCTGAAGCTATCATACTATAGTCTCGATATATTCAAAATCCATTTGTGTTTCTTATTTAGAATATTGCCAGACATTTTTTTTTAATAGATTTGTAGGAGTATTACATACGCGGACCTCAAGCTAAAATGCTGGTCCACCCGCCCGACATACCTTCCCTGTTTGTGCATTAAAGATACACGTGTCACTGTTCAACTCTCATATCAGAATTAGAACAGTCTTGCTTCCTCCTCTCAACACGCAAGCGGAACTGGGTGGGTGTCCTACACTGTCCCCGGAAGCTCGATTGGTAGGATTTACTTGGTGACACTTCAGTAAAATCACCGTACTACTTTGTAAAGCTCTCAAGGTTATATGTTTTCAAGAAGTGGCATCTGACGATGAATTTATTATAGTTCGGGGTCCTTGGGTATATTACGCTTACTTCCTGTTCTTGGGGGTTGTTAGTATTAATCCCGCACACTGACACCCACCCAGCTGTAAGTACATGACAAATAAAAGTAGAAAAGAAGGCGGTCGAGTCCAGTGCCGGCTACGCTGCCTCCTTGTCTACCAAGGACTTAATGTAAACACTAAGATGAATTTCATATTCGGTATGTTTGGAAGATTACCTAAATATTCAGTGGTAAATTTGACGTATGCCTGAATCCCCTTAAATGGTAAACCTATACTGAGCACCCACCGGGTATAATTGGTCAATAGTTGTCTTCACAGATGGGCGCCTCTAAATAATAAACTTTGTTATAATATATTTTTGTGAGTCCTCAACTGAGATCCATAAGCATGCATTCCATTAAGATTATTGATAATTTGCTAATTTGCTAATTGATAATATTACTAATTTCCAGTATTCAATAATTGAGAGATTCATTGACTTATTACTCGCGTGATTGTCCCACCAATCAGCGGAAGCCACACTGTCATGTGATACATCTGCGCATGCCCGAACTTTAGAATATGAATTGATCACTTTGGTCACTGATCATTAGGTCAGTCGCAAGATGTCTCCCGTGCGTGAAGGGTTCTCTCGGTCCGAATGGCAAACCATTCAAAGTGGTTTTTTTAAATAATGCCGCTGCATTTGACATTTTCAAGGCCCATAGTGTTCTGCATACTTCTCTAAAGTGTCCCAAGTGTGGTACAGACTGCCATTATCGTGAAGATAAACACGTTTGCTATTGAAGGAAATGACACAAAATCGACAAGGTAAGGTTAGATTAGATTCGGATTTGAAGTGGAATTTTTTTTTTTTTTTATCTAGGCCAAATTATAGGTAGTGGGGGTGGGTGGGTTATAGCTCCACAATTGCTCAATTTCGACAGAAATGGGACACCATGAAAAACACAAGAAAACCTATTTTGGTTGGTAATTTCCGTGAAAGTGTTAGGCGTTTTCCTTGACGATTTCAGAGGATGTTGCCACAACCGAGTCATTTTAGATTTTTAAAGTTTCTGTGGATAACTGAAACAGTTCGGAATTAATGATTCAATAGCCTCTTACACTGCGCTGGGCGAATATGAAAAAAAATGTCTGGGACTGAGAGCAAGATGAAAACGAATTTGAATTTACTTAAGGCGGAGTCTTATGGGCACTTTTCTTGGCGATTCAGTATTTACCAACATTGTATTGCTGGCAATGTGGTAATTTCTTGATAAATTATGGAGTATGAATATCTGCAATTGCACGGTAGGTAGGAACTCTGTCTCAATTTGATTTTGTGAGACAGGACATATTTGTGGTCCCATACAGTCTGATTCTTCCTCTGATAAGGATGCTTCGGAATCCCCAGGATAATTTTTCCCCTTTGAGCTGCAGAGGGAAGTTTCCAACTCCCAATGTAAACAAACCTTGGTTTGAACAAGTCCATACATAACCATTGTGCGTTTCCTATTTATCTAAGGGTTGATGTTGAGCTGTAGCACCATTGCCTCGCACTCGTCATGGGATCAGTCCCGGGCAGTTCTAAGTAAAATAGACTTACTGTTTGTCATTGTTTTTTTATCTGCACTACTGTCTGTTCAGTAGTCAAAGAAGAAAGTGGCGTTACACTCACCATTCCTTATGCTCTGAAAACACATGATAAATTTAAGTAAATATTTCTTGACAATACCAGTGTAAACTTCAAGGTTCGAGTCTGAACCACCAAAAATAGTCTCTTTACCGATACTTAGCAATGCAATCAATGTAAGAGCGATTACATATTCCTCAAAGTGTGATTCTTAGTTATCTGTAAATAATATGCCACTCATGATTTACGAGGGTTAACCAGCGTGAGTGGCGCGACATCACTAGAGGGTATCTACAGTGGGTGCCAAAACAGCCCCCGGACCCCTGGAAGGCCCGGGTTTTTTGGGGGGGGGAGAAAACGAAAATGAATCGTTTAACCTAACAAAACTTAACCTAACCAGGGTTGCACCGCTTCCGTTTCTGTTCGGATGAAGAAAACTGGTGACACCGCCAAATGTGTTGGTCATCACGTAGTGTACATTGATTATTACTAATACGCAGTCTTTTCTAAAAGAAAAAAAAATTGCTTCGCTATTTTGCTGATGAAAATCGGCAAATGATGTAAAATAATCTATACCACAATATCAGCACATCTCTTCCTTCTGTTCAGCCATATCTGGTACCGAAAATTAAAATCTCCGCTCCTGACGCACCCACGCATTGTTCATTGGCTAAGACAAAAAATTGTTGCCCTATAATAAGTCTCCTATCGCTATAGCTAATAAGAAACTATTACACCCCCCCCCCCCCCCACCCCCTCCACACACACACACACACATGCGCTATAGACGCTTAAGAAGCGAAGACGGAGGTCTAGAGCGAAGCCAAGCGGGTGTCACAGACCTCCTCCGCCGGATGTAAACAAGACATGGCGACACTTGTAACTGAGCGAAAGGATTAATATAGAAAAATTAAGATCTCGTTTATCCTTAATTTCCGGTGGCTATACCACAGAAGAAAAATGTCTTAGAATTGTCTAAACATTGCGAAATAAATATTAATAACAACGAGAGAAAGACCAGTGCATGACTAAAAATTCACCTGTATTACTGTGTATTATATAACCAAATATTATTATTAATCATATGTTCAGGTGGTGTAAAGGGTTTGTCGAGGCAATCTCTGATAAACAGAGACTAATTTTGGTGGTTCACTCGAACCACCAAGCTTCACTGTAACTGAAGAGGACCTTAATCCGTATTCTTCATCACGGGTTTCGGAACATAACGCTCGGTGGGTATGATGCGATAACCAGCTTTAGTTATTAAAATTTAAAATTATTTATCTATTTATTATCTAATTAATGCAATTTTTGCCCTCTAAAAACAATAATATTAGTTACTCCCTAAATCAGTAGTCACTCGTTTTCTTCTTTAAAGATAGAAACTGAAACACTCTGAATGTGAGGCTGATTTTATAAATATAAATAGTTTTACTGTTAAGCGCATTATAATTATATGTTATTCAAAAAATTGCATATCGGTAACTATAGATATCACAATAGAAATAATTTTTGACTCGTTAATGTTTTTCCTACAAAGGTCAAAGAAAAAAATCTTCTCGTCCACTTCTCTGATTTGCAGGTTTTAAACTTAACATGTTCAAAATGTTACATTCTTTTAAACGAAACACATAAATAACGCAGCTGGCATAACAAATATAAACAGCGTTATCAGTATTTATAAAAAAGTCTTCGATATCGGGGCTAAAGTTTTAATTATGACATGAAATACAAACGTATATATATTTATATATTTTTATCTTCAGTCTACATATTTTTATAGAAATTAAATCTATATAATTTTGTTTTGTTAACGATGCAATGCATTTAGCTTTTACGTCAACACTGAGGAAAGACGAAGCATGCCTGAGTAGAGGGTTGCGTATTGAATGTGATGACTTTGGAGAAAGAAATTAACAAATTTATACAGATCTCTGAACACATCACTAGCCTGCTTGGCCAAGGATGCATTAGTGTTATAAAATCGGATGAAGACAAATCTAAACCTTCGTCTCGACTCTATAAGAAATAGAAGTCAGTCTTGAAGTGTCATTTAATAGTTTTCAAGTGTCTATGAACATAACTTGAAAATAATATCACATGCATATTATTTATAGAGATAAGTTGTTTTAATTACGTATACTGTTTTATAATTTTTTATTTTTATTGGTCTTAAAATGTCTTATGCTACATTTTAGAAATAATAAATAATAAGAAAATGGTAGCATAAAAATCTACTACTCATATTTAAAGAAAAATAAAATAATAGGCTTGAAATAAAATCAGGATTCCACTTCGATTGATCCTAAAGAAATCCATTTTATGGTTGATGTTTTGGCTTGTCCTTCGGGACAAAATAATCAGTTCACGAAATATAAAATTGTTGGGCATGGATAATGAAGCAATTCTCTTATGATAATTTGAAAATTACCGTAGAATCTTGGACAAGTAATACGATCAATAGTTAATTTTGGACAAAGAATATAGTACCAATTTCTTTAGGATAAAAAAATACCTACTACAGATTCTTTAGGAAAAAAAATACTTTACCATTTCTAATTTACACAAAACTGGGCGGATCTAAATAGAATATTTTTGAAGATTTTCTCAGACAATTAATTAGTTTTGCAGGATTTTTGTCCAATATTACTGCTTGTTCAGCTTTACTGGTCAAAAATTTTGTCCCGGAGGACAAGACAAAAAGTTTAAAAAAGGATTTCATTTGGATCAATCTTGTTTAGAGTGAAAAATTTCGTGTCTTTCAAAAGAATTATTTGATTTCGGTACGTTTTATAAACAAGTATGTAATTTTATATTTACTTTTGCATAATACTCATATTAAATAACTGAATTGAGATAAATAAATTTTACGTAATTGTACAATAAAGTTATAAATTGCTTACCGTTACTCTAAGGATATTAGTTATAGGGATTTGTATCCCAAAACAGTTTTGGAGGAGTAAATCTTTATATTTCTGAATATTTATGCAGGTTGAAAGCATCAGATCTGTTTCGAAATTCCCATATATATATATATATATATATATATATATATATATATATATATATATATATGCAAGTAAATCACTGTAGGTGCGCGTGATCTAGGTATATGCTGATAACCACAAGGAAAGAAGAAAACACGAAGTTCCCAAGAGCTTTCGTGTAATTCAAACCCACGTCCCACAAGCCTATGACTGTGACCAGGGAACGCTAACCGCTGGACCACCAGTATATTTGAAGCTGTTCTAGACTTTGTTATATTACATAAAGCCTGTTCAACGAGCTTATGGCGCCGTGAACCTCTAATGGGGACCACCCGTATCACGTAGGTGGTTCTATTTTTTTCATACTTCATGATTGTGTACCAAGTCTGGGTACCTCTGACGTCGCCCTCGAAGACTTTAAGATCTTTTTTTATCATTGTTGATGGCAACTCATCTCATTCCTCACTTCCAGTGGAGTACTCTGTGTATTGAACTACATAATTTTTACACTTATTTCTTTTTTTTTTGCATAATTTTATCCTTATAGCTACTAAACAAAACAAAGATTTCAATATATATTCCAAAGTCTGTACTTTATCACAGAAACTGAAAAGTATCTCTCTAGAATTATTTTATATGTTTATAGATAAAATGTAATCTAAATATTGTTCAGTTGGGAACATTTACATGATTATGACAGAATAACAGATAATAATTCATTTTTTTTCATTTTTGCGCTATGAATGTTTTTGAAAATAATATTAAAATGTAAATAGTTTAGTTATGCGGAAGGAACCATGGTTAAATTATGTCATGTTATGTTATGTTATGATAGATTATTTTTATACTAAACTGAAGACGAAATGTTATCGAACCCGCTTGAGTGTGGTTTCTCTAGTTAGTACTCCGTTTATGTCTGAGAACTGTATTGCAGCGGGACCAGATCTGGGGGTAAGATTTTCTTTCGTAAAAAATTGTTTAGTGTTTATTCAAGGATCAAGGTCAGCTTATTTCATATTAGCCTGTACATAACTTATGATAATTCACAAGGAAAGAGGAGTTATGTGACTGTCATGCAGATTACTTTCACATGTAAAATAATATAATATACTTTAGGAGAGGGCCGGAGTGGACTCTCGTTTTGTAAGTCGGTCAATAAACTATCCTATTGTCTCGGTAGGGTGGTCAGAATCATTCGTCCGTTGTATCATATCGTCAAACACAATTTTGTAAATATAGTTTTTTGAGCTACTGTACAACTGACCCAAGAACTGAACCTTGTGGGACGCCATTCAAAATAGGTGAGGGTTCTGATTCATTATAGTGAATATGATGCAGTATTTCAGGCAGATACGAAGCAAACCATTTGTGTGCTTGGCCCCTAACGCTGTAATGTTTTGGTTGTGACAATAAGATGGTGTGGCCGACGGTATCAAAGGCTTTTGATATGTCCAGGAATTCTCCAACTGTGAAATAGCTGTCATTAAAGGAGTTCAATATTTCATTGGTAAAGGACGATATGGCGCTCTCAGTTGACCTTCTTGCAATACCAAACTCAAAATTAAGAATGTTATTGTCATTGGAAATGGAGTTGAGTTTACGGTATGCTAGCTTCTCTGGTGTCTTATCAAAACTGGAAGGACTGATATGGTGTGGTAGTTCTTGAAATGACTTTTATCGTCATATTTTTTTATAGTCAAGGTGAACATTAGCCATTTTTAGTTTATCTGGAAAGACACTACTAGTGAAGGGGGAGCTGCAAATGTGTAAGAGAACTGGTTGTAATGGTGACAAAACTACGTAATAATTTATAATAATAAGTTATTTTAACAATTCTTACTAGCAAAAGTAGTAAACTTTGGGCTAGATATTATCCAAGCACAGTTAAACAAACGTTCTCATGATACTGAAGCTGTCAATGGAGAGGACAGGTACGGAGGGACATAAAAGTATTATGATGCATTTTCTCGCGGTTTAGAAACAAAATATTGTGAATATATATTTTATTCAAGATTACGAACATCGACACTAAAATCATGAAACGTCACTCAAACAAATAGTTCGTATTTCTTAAGTAATGAAGGAAAAATTTATTTTCAAGTACTAGAGGTCTTTAAAAGCTAGTAGGAACCAAAGAGTTTTATCTCATAATTTTTGATTGTTGAATAATAGTATAATTACTAATCTTTTTATGCACTTGAACACTTAAGTTGTTGAAGCGCAGTAATAACATTATAACAACAACAACTAGCAGGAGAAAATAATTCTTTGCAATACTGATCCACTGCGACTCGGGGGCAATGATTCTCCCTGTAAATGAACACGAGAGCTTAATCTTGACTACAATTTTAATTGATTCAAGGCTGGTACTCTGAATACTCCACCAACACTTGCACTTACTCTGCACTTTAAATATTATTTTTGTCAAGGTATTAAAAGTCGATTTTTTTTCTTTTTGAATAGCAAGCCTCCGAAAGGTGATTTCAGGTTAGTATTCAGTAAACCCAGACGTATTGCGAGTCTAGGAATGGGCATTTTCAATGTATGTAAACCTTAGATTGCTTTAGTTACTATACCTCTGAGTGAGTTGACTGTTATATGAACAATCACCCCGTGTAAGTTACTGGGATTGAAGTGTACTAAAACTTTTAAATCTTTACCTATCACAACACAAACATTGCGATTAAAGATTACACAAATTAAGATGCTATTCATTAAGAATGTTTAGAAATCCCAGAGAACAGCATTCATTACGTACTTATTCCATTTTGACCTTCCAGTGACCAACACCACAATAGAAAAGGTTACACACGGTTCTTAGGATTTTGCGTAAGGTCAGATATATGGCTATAATGCACAGGAGGAGGAAGGTCAGGACGTCTAGCATGAAAAACTCTACCCAGGAAATTTGGGCTGCTGGAGACTTTAGATGGGGCGCCCCTTGGTGGCGGATGACGTACTCGGTCCAGTATACTGCTCGTTCCAGAGGAGACTGTAACTGATCCCGCATGAGTTTTGAAAATTGCTTCACATTTCTCTGGTATCTGGGAGTGAGAGACAAACAACGAATTAGGATTAGCCTAAAAGTACACTGGAGAAGAGCCATTTGCAAATTGCAGTTGACATCTTAATATTTATATTTACTTCAAAATTTCTCAATTACACTGTTAGTTAGGAGTTTCGCATTAGTATAATCTTAGTTTAGCTGTGTTGAAGTACAGGATCATATATATATATATATATATATATATATATATATATATATATATATATATATATATACTGTATATATATATATATATATATATATATATATATATATATATATATATATATATACTGTATATATATATATATATATATATATATATATATATATATATATATATATATATTGTATCCTTGGAACATTCCTGTATTTATTAACTGACAACTCAATTAGAGTTTGCCTGAAAAATATATGCTAACATTACGCGCACCACTTAGGCGCTTGTATTTTTTCTTGTGGGCCTTTTCCCCTGAACACAAAACTACAGTCTTTCTGTTTGTCAAGAGCTGAGCATTAATTAACACATACTTTGCTAGTGTAAACAGTTATTACACCACAATTGCAGAGGTGTCTGGTGTCCATAATTAATGCTTGATAATTGTTTTTAAGGATTTTTGCGTTCTGTACCGAAACAGTTGACCAAGAACGCATGTAACACAGTGCAGTACACTAAACAGTGGATACTTTAAGATGGAAGGTAAGTACGGTATGAGCCATATATTTACATCACGTGATGGCAACACTACTGTTATGTCAGCAAACTACTGACGAAATGAAACGTCCCAAAAATCAACCAATGACTACCCGCATCCATTTCTCATGCTGCCTCCTCGACCAATTATCATTGCTTTTGAGAAATCACGGTACAATGATAATCCCTTAGAATGTTTCAATATGTAGGTGAAGCCACGCTGGTGGCCAGTATTCGCTTGTACTTTCTGTGAGGGGGAAGTGCTTTATTATCTGTAGTCATGGCGTCATTAGACACGTCTGGTAGTGAAGATCAGTTTGAAAATTAGCCAGAAAGTGTTGATAACACAGGACAACAAATTTTTTATAATTCCCAGTTGCATGAGATTTCTTTACTGTTTCTTACCATTTTTGATCTGCTGATTTCATATTTGAAACCAGTTTTGTTCTGCATGCTCCAGTTTTCATGTAATTTGAGGTTTTACATTCTAGCCGTTTGCAGTCAAATTAATTAATTACACGATTATGGTATCAATAGGGAGATATAATTTTGTCTGTTTTTTCTTTCAGATTTGGTCATGGCTACAAAGAGAAATCAATGTGTGAACAAACCTGATGCCTTCTGTTATATTTGTGGATACTTCACGCTTATTCGTCAGAGGCGCAATATAACATCGTTTGTGAGGCGCGGCTATAAAGCGTACTTCGGACTTACTCTTGGCGACCAAGACAAAAAATGGGCTCCACATGCTGTGTGTCATAACTGCGAAGAAATGCTGCGTGACTGGACAAAAGGAAAACGTAAGGGCTTACCGTTCGGAATTCCCATGACCTGGCGAGAACCGAAGGACCACACAACTGACTGCTATTTTTGTCTGATCAATACGAAGGGTGTTGGCAAGAAAAACAGACATAAAATATCGTATCCTAGTATCCCTTCAGCAATTCGACCTACTTTGCACTCTGATGAGCTACCAGTTCCAGTTTTTAATGGGTTGTCTCCAGCTGAAGAGGAGGGAAGCGACAAAGACCAAGAGAGTGAACATGAAACTCAAGAAATACTTGCAGATTCCGACGATTCTTCTGATGGTACACCAGAGTCATCAACCCCTCAGAAGTTTAGTCAGCCAGAGCTGAATGACCTTGTGCGTGATTTGGGTCTCTCCAAAAATGCAGCAGAAGTTCTAGCTTCTAGGTTGCAAGAAAAGGCTCTACTGAACCAGACCACAAAAGTTTCAGACTTCAGAAAGCGGGAACAGGATTTTGTGCCATTCTTTACAGAGGAGAATAAGTTTGCTTACTGTCATAATATCCCGGGTCTTCTCCAGGAATTAGGGATTCCATTGTATAGTCCAAATGACTGGCGATTATTTCTAGATAGTTGTAAGCGTAGCCTGAAGTGTGTGCTACTACATAATGGTAATGTCTATGCAGCTGTTCCAGTGGGTCATTCTGTGTGCTTACGAGAGGAGTATAATGACATTAAAACTGTGATTCACCTGCTAAAATACCATGAGCACAACTGGACAATTTGTGTTGACCTCAAAATGGTGAACTTCCTTCTTGGCCAACAAAGAGGATTTACAAAGTATCCCTGCTTTCTTTGCATGTGGGACAGCCGAGCTAGAGACAGGCATTGGAACCTGAAGGAGTGGCCCTTACGTGAGACTCTGGAAGCTGGTATGCCAAACATTGTCAATGATCCAATCGTCAGTCGAGAAAAGATCATATTTCCTCCTCTCCATATCAAGCTGGGCCTGATGAAACAGTTTGTCAGAGCATTAAATACTGATGGTGAATGCTTCCAACACATAGTCTCTGCTCACCCTGCTTTGTCATTTGAGAAGATAAAGGCAGGTGTGTTTGATGGACCACAAATTCGTGCACTTGTACGTGATCAAGACTTTGTCAGAAAGATGGACGACAAGGAAAGGGGTGCATGGCTTTCATTTGTGGCGGTAATGGAAAACTTTCTTGGTAATAAAAAGGCTGACAACTATGAAACCCTTGTAGCAACCATGTTGTCAGCCTTTCATGACCTTGGATGCAATATGAGTGTCAAACTCCATTTCCTATATAGTCATCTTGATAGATTCCCTGAGAACCTAGGGGCAGTAAGTGACGAGCAAGGCGAGCGGTTTTATCAGGATCTCAAGACCATGGAAGACCGCTACCAAGGGAGATGGGACAAACATATGATGGCAGACTACTGCTGGAGCATTAAACGAGAGTGCCCTGAGACATTTCACAAACGCAAGAGCTTCAAGCGCAAATTCCTACCTGGCTAAAATGTGATTGGGCTTTGTCTCCTCATAGTAACAAATTTCTTACCTAACAATGAGTTTTATACAAATTTCAACCTTTGTTTTAGATGGAACATGTTTCAAATTGTGTTGTTGAATAAATTTAGAATATGTAATATTTTATTGTTTATTACCCAGCTAATTTAATGACAGTTTAATGACATATTTTTCAAGATAGACGACGAGGTCAATAAGACGAAGACGAAATTTTGAAATTTCAAAATACCTTGATTGCAAAAAAACTAGAGCTTACAGAAAGAAACTAACTTCAGATATGAGATCAGCACACCCAAATTAGGTAGAATCAAGTGTTTATAGCAATGCAACAAAAACTTTGTTGACCAGTG
>CAUDMG010002462.1:0-14029 GCA_958450375.1 Homarus gammarus
GGCCACATGAGTGTTCCTCTGCATCATCTCAGTGGGCCACATGAGTGTTCCTCTGCATCATCTCAGTGGGCCACATGAGTGTTCCTCTGCATCATCTCAGTGGGCCACATTAGTGTTCCTCTGCATCATATCAGTGGGCCACATGAGTGTTCCTCTGCATCATCTCAGTGGGCCACATGAGTGTTCCTCTGCATCATCTCAGTGGGCCACATGAGTGTTCCTCTGCATCATCTCAGTGGGCCACATGAGTGTTCCTCTGCATCATCTCAGTGGGCCACATGAGTGTTCCTCTGCATCATCTCAGTGGGCCACATTAGTGTTCCTCTGCATCATCTCAGTGGGCCACATGAGTGTTCCTCTGCATCATCTCAGTGGGCCACATGAGTGTTCCTCTGCATCATCTCAGTGGGCCACATTAGTGTTCCTCTGCATCATCTCAGTGGGCCACATGAGTGTTCCTCTGCATCATCTCAGTGGGCCACATGAGTGTTCCTCTGCATCATCTCAGTGGGCCACATGAGTGTTCCTCTGCATCATCTCAGTGGGCCACATGAGTGTTCCTCTGCATCATCTCAGTGGGCCACATGAGTGTTCCTCTGCATCATCTCAGTGGGCCACATGAGTGTTCCTCTGCATCATCTCAGTGGGCCACATGAGTGTTCCTCTGCATCATCTCAGTGGGCCACATGAGTGTTCCTCTGCATCATCTCAGTGGGCCACATGAGTGTTCCTCTGCATCATCTCAGTGGGCCACATGGGTTCCAGATCAACGAATCAGTTCAATCAGCATATTTGGTAAATTCAAAGAGAGGGATACACTGGAAGTGTTCTTACAGTAATGAGAGACTGGTATACGTTCAGTCCCATGAAACTTGGACACCTGCTTTGAGATGTTTTAGGAATAAACAAAGACTTTTACGGAAGAGATTGAAATTTGGTTGCACAGTCGCTAGATGGCTCTGCCAAGGTTTGTCGTGTGACACTTGACACGCGCAACATGTACATGTTTGAAACTTATGCTTGAATATTAATAAGAAAGAAACAAAGAAATAAAAGAAGTACAAAGAAAGGAGCCGAAAATACAGTATTTTAATATCAATATTAAGATCAAATTGATGAAACTATTTTCCCATGGTATGGGACATAGCTGATAAACATGTCAACATGTTTGGACTGTATATCAAAATGTCGTACAGGGTGCAGTACATGTGATTAAATATATTGAAGTATCTAGCAACAATGCGGATCTGGATGTATCTGGCATCTGTAAACTTTGATGGAGCCTCAATAGCTGGCGCCACTGTTCGACATCACATTTTATGCTGTGCTTAGGGCAGTAGGGTGTGTCATACGGAGGCGATTTTTTTTTTTTGAGTTTGAAAAATCGGCCCATGGTATTAATGATGTAGTTCTATGTGCAGAATCATGTGATATCTTCAGATTTGAAAAGTTTTCATTTTTTGCTAGGTAAATTTTAACTTGAAATCTTATGAAAATTCAGTATTCCCACCCTTTTACCAACACCACTAAATAGCTTATTTAAAGTAAAGTAAATGTATCAGGTTAATTTATTAGGATGAAAATGATCCAGAATAGTGAAACGAATGATCTTGACACATTTATTAAATTAAATATTCCTTTAGAAAACAAAATCATCAAATACAAAAACCGGTTTTACTACTACGACCCGGTGTTGCTGCACACCATAGAGAACATGTCTTTCTTGCTTCTGTTTCTACTCATCACCTCCCTGCTGACCACCTGAGCTCGGATGTAGCCTTCCCTCCTCTCCTGGCTGTACACGTGACTGCTGGCCTCGCTCACTTGCTGTACACAACGCTCTATACTCTGGGTGTGCGAGGGCCAGGCAGGGACATGCATGGGGTTGTCCAGGAAAGCTCTGACTTGAACATTGGTGAGGCTGCAGGTAAGAGGGGGCTCACTGCCAGCCTGGATGTTATCCAGATCTATGAGATCAGTGAGGATCTTGGCACCTAGATTGACTTCAGGAGTCTTCCTGACCCTGAAGGAATCGTCACCAACTGATTCGTCATGCCCAGATCCTCTCATAAGTCTCATATCCAAGATCTTTTTGACTGCCACTCTTCTCTCCTCCTCATCCTTACTACAGAGTATTGTCTGCAGAACTGCCTCGGGATGAGCATACCAGGAAGATCTCCTCACAGTCTGCTCCACAATCTGAACAACCTTCCTTGGCTGACTCCTCAGGAGCTCAAGCTGGAAGAGAACATGCCTCGGACCTTCGGAGAACGATGACTTGACCTTGGTGTTGAACCAATTTGGCAAGTAGACACTCACGATAAATTGGACAATAAGTCTCAGGTTGTGAAGCTGGTTCCCTTTCAGTTTATGATGAGCGACCCAAATTCTGCAGAACCTGAGAGCCGTTGTGAGCCACCTAGAATGTGAGACTGGACCTATCTGCAGGTAAGCAAGTCTATCAGGCATGACCCCAGTTTTGATGGCACTGCAAATCATGTAACCATAGTACTGGTCAGTACTCAGGTCGTCAATGACAGTATGTGCAAGCTCAACGAGTGGAGGGCCAACTGTGATTTTTTCAAAGCTCGGATTTATTTCTAACTCAGTGGCAGAGTCCAGCATCTTGCCAAGAGGACCAGACCATCTGTTGTTTGAAAGAGTCTTGCCATCCAGCTCCTGGATCAGATGTCTGAGTGGCAACTCGTTGGTGTGGAGGTCACAAACAATCCAGACCAGCTTCCTCCCAATCTTCCGCTCTATCCACTGTATGACCCCCCCTTGCCACCCTGCGTTCGTGTTGGTGCTGTCCCCTCCAATGGCCTGCAGGGTCTGGTCTTCGTTCCTCTCTCTGAGCCAGTTCACAATGTTATCTGCCACTATCTCAGCTGGTTTCCTGATGTCATCTTTCTCTGGAGTGAAATGCCACAAATACTTCCCTCCTGGTTCACTGCAGCAGGAGTAGTGTTCCTCCTTCACCATGGCAGGGAACAACTTGTCAGAATCTCCAACTTTCATGAACACTTCTCCCATCAAAGAACAAACAATTGATTCCATTTTCTCTTATCCCCTTATCAAACTCCTCTTCTAGGTTACTGACAAGTTTCTCCTGAGCTCTCCTTACTTTGTTATGATCTATCACCAGGTGAACATCATCAGGTGTTATCAAACCACCGTCAATCCAGGCAGCTGTTGCTATCTCTGCAGTTTCTCTGAGACCAGTGTGGTGTCGCATGCTGGCCAGAGCTATGCTCGGGATATCTTTCCTATTTCGAATGTTATGCCTGGAAGGTTTGGGATCATTATTTTCTGGGTTAGGGACAAAGTCACCATTCTCCTGGTCAGCACTCGGATCAGCCATGGGGAAGTCATTAAACTCTGAATCAGCTTGACTCCAATCATCGGCCTTTTTTACCTCACCCTGGGCCTTCTCAAGTCTCTTTTCCTCGGGAACTCTTCTCCTCTACTGTCTCTCTGGGGCAGCCTCCTGTCTCTTGGACTCCGGAATATCTTGGCTAGAAATCATGAGAGCCCCTATACTGCCAGTCTTCTCTCTCTGTGCTTTGACAAATGCCAGTTCGATCATAGGAATCTTCAGTTCACGCTTGCAAATACAGGAGATGTGGGCCTCGGATTTACAGTCACGATCGCATCCAAACTCAGGACAGAGAACAATTGGGCACTTGCAAGTAATTATGTCAAATAACTGGTCCAGTTGCTTGGCAAAGCTGTCCTTAACTGCAAGTTTTCCTCTCCCAAGAGAGATATCTCTTGCCTTTTCCCAACTGGCTAGCAGTCTCTCACTAATCTTCTTCTGACTTGTTATGACTGGAGGCTTGAACTGAGCGTTAGCCAGAGTGTACTGTGCCAAGACAGCTTTGGTCATATCACTGGCAATGTCTTTGTTTGTGTAAGTTCTTTGGTTCTTTTCACTGATTTGCCTGACTAAAACACCGTATCTCAAAGCATCTCTCAATGTAGGCAACTCCGACTTCAGGAGCTCTCTCCCAGACCCAAGATAGTGACTGAGATGGCTGGATTTTTGGTTCCTCGTCCTGACACAAGCAGCCATCGCAAATATTATCAACTTATAAATGCATCAGAATCTGAAACAGAAAAAAATATTGTTAGTTGGGTTGTTAAAGAATGAAGTCAGAAAGCAATGTTCACTATTTAATTGTAATGCACTAATGCAGCTGTACGTTAGATTTTCGATAAATTTCACGCTAAAATTTACCTAGCAAAAGGTTGGAAAATATTGAAACTGAAATTATTTTCTGTTTATATACACTAAAATCTACCAAAAAAGTGATGGGCCATCAGTTTTCGCTGATCTTCCCTCCTATGACACACCTTATTAGGGCAGCCACTTTCCTATCTTTCATATGAATCAGTGACATGAACAGCGACGATCAGTGACAGTGTCTTTGCAGCTGTTGTCGTGATAGGAAGCTCCATAGTGAAATGTTTTAAGTGTTATTACACTAGTGTATTACTAACCTTGCTTCGTTGTTGAAGCTCAGTAATATATATATATGTGGTTCGAGCGGATGAGGCGCCACTTTATATACTAAACAGCGCAGTTCAAGCATACTAAGATGGGCGGTAAGAAGGGACAACGTCAAGATGGGAGACACGACTCCCCACCACCATCCCCTCCACCGGGCGCAGACTCTCATCCTTCACCTCCAGCGACGGACATTGCCACAATTCTGAGGTGGATGGACGACAGGGACGAGAGACGCAGAGATGGAACTTCAGAGGGCGGAGACACGAAGAGAGGAGGAAAAGTCGCATTTTGATGCACTATTGGCGACCCTGGCGCTAACCCACCCTCCCTCACTCGCAGGTATCGCGCACCAAGGCGCCAGTACCCTCCCTCCCCCACCACACCAGCATCCTCCAGGCACTCTTGCTACGCCAACAGCTCCCAAGGCATCTGTTCAACCCCCACCCGCCCTCTCACCAGACGTCACGTTTCAGCTTTTTCGTGAGTGGAGGCGGCGGTGGAGAGATTACTCCACGATGATGGACCTTGACAGCATGCCTCCAAACAAACAGCTCATCCAACTGCGGATGTGTTTGTAGCTGGAGACTCAGAGAGTTTTGGAGCACTCGTTGCAAGTGCTTCCCGATTCTACGTCTTCAGTGACGGATGTGCTCGACCTTTTACAGGAGCATGTTAAAGGTCGGAATAACGAGGCCTTGCGTCGCCGCGCCTTCACCAGCTGCAAGCAGGCGGAGAATGAATCCTTTGACGACTTTTTTGTACGTTTGAAGAGTTTGTCGGAGTAGAACGACGTCTGCAAGGTGCACAGCCGGGAATGTGAGGAAGCCTGGATCAAGCACGGGATCCCGACAGGTGTCAGGTAAGAAGAGTTGGTGCAGCGACTCATCCCCCTGGACGCTTCCTCCACACTCCAGGTGGCAGTGACTGAATGTCGGGCATATGAGGCCACCAAGTCCGCCACCTCTGCCTTACGGGCCCCACCTGCTGTGAGAGCTATCTCACAATACAAGAAGGGTAAGAAGGCGGCCAACAACGTGAAGGCTGCCGCACGTTCTTCCACGCCCCCGCCTAGTGCTTCCTGTGGCAGCTGTGGAAAGCAGCATGGCCCCAAGATATGCCCGGCCGCCGACGCACTGTGTCGTGGATGTAACCGTAAGGGCCACTGGTCTAACACAGACAGGTGCCCTGCACGAGGCCACAAGTGTCAGGCCTGCGGTCGCTATGGACACTACGGCAAGTGCAGCCGCCAACCCAAGCCCAAAACCCCGAGACGAGGAGGAAAGCAGCGCACTTCCCTCGGGGTGGTTCGCACCCAGCCCCCTTCAGATGGCCCACGCAGCCCAAAGCAGCAGCTGAGTCACATCAGGAGGGTGGAATCGACCACACGCCCCAGGGCTACCCCTTCCCCTACCATCCGCGTCGCCATCACACACGGTGATGTGTCGGGTCACATCGAGGTGATACCGGACACCGGCGCTGATACTACGGTGATAGGCCTGAAGCGCCTCCAGAAACTGGGCCTCACCAAACGCGACCTGGGACCACCACCGCAGCTGCTGTACTACAATGCGAACGGTTCCCAGACGCCAGACGCTGTGGGCTCCTTTCAAGCGGAGATCACCTACGGCGACAGGTCATGTCACGGATGGATGGACGTGCAGCCTACTCTCGCTACACTCTTGTTGTCGTGGGAGCACTGCAAGGAGTTAGGCGTGGTGCCCAGAGACTTTCCCGAGCAGAACCCAGCTGCTCGGTACACCGCCAGCAGGGTGCGTGAATCAACGAGCGACGCGCCTGGCACTGCCGCACAGAGCTGCCCAGAACCCGCGTCCACTCCTACCCACACAGGACGCTCCCCTGCCTAGATCCTGTATGGTCACCCTCTCCGCTCTTGCGTTCCTGCACACGCCAAGGCCTTTGGGAAGGACTGGCAGACCAGAGCCGAGAGCTGCGACCGCCGCGCCTCTTCACGTGCCCAGGACGCCAAGGCTCGGTATGACGACCGTGCCCGCCCTCTTCAGCCACTGGAGATTGGTGCCCTTGTCCGCGTCCAGGACCCGACGACGACACGTTGGGACAAGGTGGGCATAGTGATGGGCGTCGGCCGGTCGCGAGACTACAGTGGTCAGGATGCCGAGCGGCCGTGTCTGGTGGAGGAACCGCCGCTTCCTCCGGCCAGTCCCACCCCCTGCTGCTGGCCCCCTGACCGAGGACGAGTCCACTACACCTCACGAGGATCCGCCCCACAGTGCACCTCGACGCTCGGAGCGACTTGGGACTAAGTAGTCCGCTCAAGACAAAGACTATGAGCGTGAGGGGGGGAAGGGGATGTAGGTTATGTATCTAAGCTACTGTGCCGAGTAGCATTTATATACTGTATGTAATCATGTGGCAACACTGCACGTGTTATGTGGCAACATTGCCCCGAGGCTGCCATATGGCAAGGCAGTCTCAGTCTGACTCTGTGGGCCGTGCATGGC
Organism: Homarus gammarus; assembly: GCA_958450375.1. Taxonomy (NCBI): domain Eukaryota; kingdom Metazoa; phylum Arthropoda; class Malacostraca; order Decapoda; family Nephropidae; genus Homarus; species Homarus gammarus. The sequence continues at coordinate 6,991 of CAUDMG010002462.1, forward strand.
ACACGCTAGTCACCACTTGTATTTCTCCTATCCGTTAATAAATGGACTTCAGTGTTACCCGGTGTTTCCCTACCCATCACTGCCTTCTTCAGGGAACACTTGGAACCTTCAAAGACCACATGTGGTCCCCTGCCTTGAGGATGACTGACTGACATCTGAGCCTTTTTGAAGACCTTGACCTTTGAGACATTGTATACGACATACCCTATTATTACGATGCTCATATGTCTGAAGTTCCTTATTGTATCCTTCTTTGGTTAAGAAGTTATGAACTAAATGACCAAATGCAGATAGACAGATGACTGGAGGGATAGATGGAAGTATGGACGGACTTTGGAACAGAAAGACAATAGTACTGACGGGAGGATGAAGAAACAGAGAGGCGAGTATAATGTTCATCCAATTTCAAGAAACACAAACAAGATAAAAATTATTCAAGATAAAAGATTGGATACCTTAAACGTTGTATAATATCAGGAGGATATCTGACAGCATATATTCAGACACTTAACAATACTTTAATGAAAGATATACACCCAAAAAATCTCCGTCAAAAAAAAGTTTAGTAGTACACCATTAATGGACGTAATGCATTAAAACTAAGACGAGTTGAAAGTTTGTTTAGATCTGTATAAAAGACGTATTTGGAATGAAGAAGCTAGTACAGTCTTAAGAAAGTGATTGACGACACCCCCCCTCCCCTAAACGGGTAATTCATGGTATTAGGTCCTTGAGGAATATCTAAACACTGGGAGAAAAGTGTGTGTTGACTGACATTATACAGGAGATTAAGTCAATTTATTTAAGCTTCTCTTGTATATCTGTTTGCAAAATACACTAAAAAAAGAAAGTTCGAAGACATCAACTCAAAAACAACAAAGGGAAAGACATGAAAAAAATACACAATGTTCAGTCATTTATAATATTAGTTAAGTAATGATCATTAAACTCTAAATAAAAAGAGATATTTAGGTAAATAAGAGACGGAGAGAGTCTTTGAAGTGTTTACAGTACCGTGATTCTGTTCAAGTCTTTCAGGTTAAACTCAAGAGAGGTGCACAACGATTCTACGATCCAACTTTTTCAATAACATCCTTTCATTAGCAGAAGAAAAAAAATATGGAAAAAAGTATAATTATGCTCCCATTAGTGTTATTTGTGACATACACGAATTCTGCTTCTACAGTCAAGTAGTGCCAATATAACAAACAAGTGTAAAATATTAAACTCAAAGAGGAATTCTCAGTATTTCGCCTCAGGTAATTTTCAGCATTAACGAGAGTCTTTTTTTAATAGTTTATAAAGACACAGATCTAATTAAAAGTTGTGGCTATTTAACCTATCTTCAATGTGTTAGAGAAACCATTATGATTACGATCTAAACTCGACAGTGATAAACACGGCAACTAGATTTATTGGAACAAACTAAAGGTCTGTAAATAAAAATGACCAAGAGTGAACAACAACAATCCCCAACAACAACCCCCAACACCAACGTCCCTAACATCAACATCCTCCAACAATAACAATCTCCACTAAAACAACAACAACAATCTCCAGAAACTGCAATCACCACCAACAACAATAACAGTGTCAAGATCTGTAGCGTGGCAAGAGAAACACCACCTTTGGTTGTGGATTATGTTGTGACGTCGTAACACTACCAAGACAGTGTGTGCCGTGTACCTTATACTGTGTACGGTTGGCAGTCCTAACCACCACATTAAGACGTCTATCACAACACTTGCTTATTGCTCTTTATTTTGCTTCTCTCCAGTTACAATATGTGTAGCAAAACCTTTATTTACATTTTGCAAGTTTTATTAAGTATTTCTCTTATTAATATACCATTTTTCCTTACTCGCATTATTTATTTATATTTCATTTCATAACTTTCGTATCATTTTGAGTCATATAGTACAGAGCAATGGAAAGAAACGTAATTTATCTAAATCAATGCAAGGAAGTAATAGCAGCTTTGTTCGCGTGTGTTATGTACGGGACTCTATAGCAAAACATTACCACAAGATAATACAAAGCTAAAGTCTATTTGTATCGGGAAATACTAACTTCAAGAAATTTCTGCAGGGTGAAAATTTTGGGAGCGTTCTTGATAAACGAGGTAGCGGACCTGAGAGGGGAGGTATGCAAAGTAGGCGGCGGCTACATGTGTTGCACTAAACAACGCGAAAATTTCCTGGAAACTATAGTCGTATTTTACACCATGATATGTTCCCTACTACAGACCTGTAAAAGAGAGAGCCCCTGTGAAGTGAAGAAAAGAAAACGCGATTAAAAACAATAGATGATAGGGAGAGAAAACGAGTGAGGGGAGAAACGAAAGATAGTCCGAAGAGAGAGCGAGAGAGATGACCAGACAGACAGACAGACAGACAGGCAGACAGACATGTGTTGCCAAGTACTAATATCAACTCGCCTCGCTGCTGCCAACTTTGTGTTCATACACAACTTCTGCTTCGAGACTTGACCCAAGTTGGCCATAACTTGTTACAAGCTTCCTGGGGTACCTCATAAGAGTGGCCAGCCCGGGGTACCTCACATGAGTGGCCAGCCTGGGGTACCTCATAAGAGTGGCCAGCCCGGGGTACCTCATAAGAGTGGCCAGCCCGGGGTACCTCACATGAGTGGCCGGCCTGGGGTACCTCACATGAGTGGCCAGCCTGCGGTACCTCATAAGAGTGGCCAGCCCGGGGTACCTCACATGAGTAGCCGGCCTGGGGTACCTCACATGAGTGGCCGGCGTGGGGTACCTCATCTGAGTGACCGGCCTGGGGTACCTCATATGAGTGGCTAGCCTGGGGGTACCTGATAAAGTGGCCAGCCTGGGGTACCTCACATGAGTGGCCAGTCTGGGGTACCTGATATGAGTGGCGAGCCTGGGATACCTCATCTGAGTGGCCAACTTGAGGTACCTTATGTTAGGTTCTGAATAATAAGTTCTATATACAGGAGAGAACACAAACACCTGTATAGTTTTGTAGGTTCGGTTTACTGGATAAGAGTATGTACACAAAGGGAAGCAGCACTCTCCCCGGCTAGGCTCCTTAGTCAACTGCTATAGACGACGTATGGCAAGTGATACATTAGCAGCTTCCATACGTCGCCAGGCACATTAATTAGGCATGTGGGATATGGTAATAACATTGCCACACGCTGCTAGCTACATAAATGGAGCACATACATAATATACATACATAATATATAATCCAGCATACATAATATACATACACCTCCCTCCCCCCTATACGCTCATAGCAAAGTCTTGAGCGGACCTTTTTTTTTGGATCCGTTCTGAGCGTCGAGGGACTTCATCACTGGGAAGGGTATGGGACTCAACACTGGTGGCGGGGCCAGCAGAAGGCATTGTTACGGGGCGGAGAAAACGGCAGTTCCTCCACCACACACGACCACTGGGTAACCGCACCTGGTAGTCCCGTGACCTGCCGAGACCCATGACTACGCCTACTTTGTCCCAACGTAGGGAGGTCGGGTCCTGAACACGGACTTGGGTGCCGACACTCAACCTGGGGAGAGAACGGGCGTGGTCATTGTAGCGGGCGACGACGTCCTGAACACGTTCGGCGGCTCGGCGATCGCAATCCTCTGTCTTGGCCTGCCACTCCTTGGAGAAGGATTGAGGGTGAGCAGGGACACAAGAACGAAGGGGGCGTCCATACAAAACCTGGGCAGGGGAGCGTCCGGTGTAGTTAGGTGTGTTGCGGAGTTCAAGAAGACCCCTGTCGAAGGCCTCGCAGTCAATGTTCCCAGAAGGGGCCACCTTAAGGATGAGGTGCTTCAGGGATTTGACAGCAGCCTCAGCGTGGCCGTTGGACTGAGGGTAATGGGGCGATGACAACACATGCCGGACTCCCCATCGGTCAAGGAACGCAGCAAAGTCCCGGCTTGTGAACTGAGGCCCTCCGTCGGTTCGCAGGCGTACAGGACGCCCGCGTCACGGAAGTAGTGGCGGAACTTGCTGATGGTGGCGGCAGACGTCGTGTCATTACCGCACTTGATGACAACCGGCCAACCAGAGAGACGGTCGACGATAACGAGGAAGGACTTTCCTGACACACAGAAAAAGTCGGCCGACACAGACTCAAAGGGGCGGGTGGGGTTGTCGTCACTCATAAAGGGTTCCTGCTGCTGGCTGGGTTGTAATACGTGGCGGGGCTTACACACCTGGACAGCATTGGAGATGTCGGGGTCGATGCCAGGCCGGAACACAGTCTGTCTTGCACGCCGTTTGGTGGCCTCGGCTCCACAGTGACTGTCGTGGAGGCGAGCCAAGGCGTGGAGACTTGAAGCAGCAGGGACAACTACCGAAGGAGAGGTGTCACTGGCCAGAGGTAGGGGTAGGGCGGCAGCAGGGTAGTTGCTGCTCCCTTCGTGCACCCTGTTGGCGTGTTTTACCTCGAGAATCGGTGTTGGGAAGTCCTGGGAGATGATGGCCAACTCTTGGCAATGTCTGTAGGACAGCAAAGGAGTCGGGACGCCATTATGCACATCAATCCAGGCTTGACACGACCTGTTGCCAAAGGTGACGTGTGCATAGAGTGAACCTAGGGCCGGGGTCATCTGTGAACCGTCTGCCGTAAAGCGGAGATCCTTGGGGGGCGGTCCTAGATCACTTGGAGAGAGCCCCAAGCATTGCAAATGCTGGGGACCGATGACTGTAGCATCAGCGCCGGTGTCGGGCAACATCTGAAGACAGGATGACACACCGCCGTAGGTCACAATGACACTGATGTACTGGGGGACTTTGGTCCTGGGACGCTGGGGGGAGCACAAATTCCTAATGTGGCTCGAGCGTTGTCAGGAGTCGTCGTGCCTCTGATTGGAAGACTGTGGGCGGCCCTCTCTGGTGGAAGGGGGCTGAAGCTTCCGCCGACGCGGTCCCTTGGGTTTGTTGGAAGGGCAACACCTGTCATAGTGGCCCAGACGACCACACACATTGCACTGGACGCGTTTGGCTGGGCACCGTACTGTGAGTGACCAGTGGCCCTTACGGTCACAACTGTTGCAGGTAGACTGAGCAGCTGGACACACCTGTGTTCCGTGCTGCTTACCACAGTTGTTGCAAAATAAACCGGGCGTGGACGTGGTGGGCGAAGGCGTAGGAACGGACTTCTTGTCCTTCTTGTACCGGGACACAGCGCGTACAGCTGTAGGGGGAGCACGGATGGCAGAGGTGGCACACCTGGCAGCCTCATAGGAGCGACATATCGTCAACACATCCTGAAGAGAAGAGGAAGAGTCGAGGGAGGTGAGGCGTTGGACAAGTTCCTCGTCCTTAACACCCATCAGGATCACCTGCTTCAACTGGGTCTCCTCGCACTGCTGGTGGTGGCCTGGACATATATCTACCTCTTCCGAGGCTCTCTTAAGACGTACGTAAAAGGCATCAAAAGACTCACCCTCCATCTGTCTGCAGCTAAACAATTCCCTCCTGCGCAGAGCTTCATTCTGCTGTCCTTTGATGTGCCGTTGTAGAACGTCCAGTACCTCCTCTACAGACAGCGAAGAGGTTGGGGGTACCTGCAACGTATGTTCCAAGACACGCTGAATTTCCAAGGACAGGCACATACGCAGCTGGATGAGTTGTTTAGGCTGTGACAAACTCTGGAGATCCACCATTGTAGAATAATCAGTCCACCGTCGCCGCCATTCACGAAAAGTCTGGAAATTCACATCAGGCTTCAAGATGGGCGGTGTTTGAGCTGCTGCTTTAGGTGGGGCTGGGGGGCGTGAAGGAAGCATGGATGAGGTATCTGAACCAGTCAGTACCGAGGCAGTGTTAGAGCCAGGGGCTTGGTTAACAGTGAGGCGAGATATCAAGGCTTCAAACCGTTCACTGTCTTCCAATCTCCGTTGGTGGTCTCGTTCTGCCTCTGCTTGCCTTCTGTGCTCATCCGCCAAACGTCTGTGAGCTTCATCCTCGCGTTTCTCATCTCTCATAAACTTCAGTAAAGCAATTATCTCTGGAGACAACGCTGAATATTGAGGTGAGGGACTGCGCGATGTGGGGGCTGGAGCGTCGTGGCCGGCCTGGTCATCCATCTCTGCGGGGCTATCATCCGCCTGACTCATCCAGACGCTGGGTCCACGGCTATGTAAGGCATGAGACATAACTACTTCATCTGTGTACTATGTCTTAAATCAGTGTTGACCGGTCAGCCCGTCGTATCAACAAGATTTCAGACAAAAAATTAATTAAATACACAGATAAGTAGGTTATATATATATAATATATAAAAAGAAGCCGCGCGGTCAGCGAGTGTTAGTATGTGTATGTGTGCGTGTCCCGGGCGGGTAGAGCGTCTCGCCCCAGCTGTGAGGGGGGGTGGAGGCGGCGCTGTGAGGGGGTGGAGGGAGAGGCGCGGCGACTCCCAGTCAGTCCAGTTACCCTCAGGACGCGGTCAGAGACGGGTGCACTGAACTCTACTCCTTACAAATGCCCAGAACGTGCCGTATACCTTGGGAATCCTTTAGAACAAGGTCACACATGAATGGCACGAAACACACAATGCACTAAACACTTCACAGAAAATCACTGTCACTGACACTGCTCAAAGTTGCTGAAATTCTTCGAGGAGAGGTGGCGCGCGGGAGTTGACCCAAGGCGGGAGGTCCATAGCCGGCTTTCCACAAACTTTGCACTATCACTCGTAATTATCCAGTAAGATCGGTTCACTGCGCCATGTTAGGTTCTGAATAATAAGTTCTATATACAGGAGAGAACACAAACACCTGTATAGTTTTGTAGGTTCGGTTTACTGGATAAGAGTATGTACACAAAGGGAAGCAGCACTCTCCCCGGCTAGGCTCCTTAGTCAACTGCTATAGACGACGTATGGCAAGTGATACATTAGCAGCTTCCATACGTCGCCAGGCACATTAATTAGGCATGTGGGATATGGTAATAACATTGCCACACGCTGCTAGCTACATAAATGGAGCACATACATAATATACATACATAATATATAATCCAGCATACATAATATACATACACCTT
>CAUDMG010002463.1:637500-640000 GCA_958450375.1 Homarus gammarus
ACTCTCGTTGACCACCTCCTGCGGAGTGTCACTGTCGCTGACCACTTCCTGGGGAGTGTCACTGCCGGTGACCATCTCCTGGGGGGTTTCACTGTCGGTGACCGCCTCCTGGGGGGTTTCACTGTCGGTGACCACCTCCTGGGGAGTGTCCCCTTCGGCGGTCACCTGGGGACTCTCACTTGTTGTGGTGCAGCGGGCCAGGTGGGCCAGTGAGTCGGTAATAAAGTAATGCATTACGCAAATAGTTTCTCTATCGAAACTTTCCTTTTTGAAACAAATTTTGAATTTCTGCAACGCCAGTGGTGGAATCACCACATATTCAAATTTGACGTACCCGTTCTTAGTTTGTTTTCCGGTCATGGCGGAATAATAAAACATTATCCCCTTGTCTGGAATCTTCTCCAGTTTTTTTATCTCTTCCCGTAGATACGCGCATCCTTGTACTACGGTCATGTTGTTGGAACGGAGGTCTTCCAGATCTGCAATTTTATACACCACAAAGTTTAGGTTTGTGTTGGCGGGAATTTCAAGGGAGACGCTGTAGCCCATAACCCTTACACCACTTAAAGTGGTGTAAGTCTTGGCTAACTCGGCGTCCATGCCTCGGAGTTGACTGGTGGCTTCTTGTAAAAATCTTTTGTACTGATCGCACATTTTGGAAAGAAATTGTTTTATATATACTGTATATATAATAAAGGCACCCCAGGAGCCCAAGGCTCCTCAGGCACTTGTGAAAGAATGTAGTAAGAGGTTACCCGCTACTTCAGAGCTGAGTGATGATGTAAACTACAGTGATGATGTGTAGTGATGCTATGAACTGTGTAGTGATGATGTGTAGTGATACTATGAACTGTGTAGTGATGATGTGTAGTGAGACTATGAACTGTGTAGTGATGATGTGTAGTGAGACTATGAACTGTGTAGTGATGTTGTGTAGTGAAACTATGAACTGTGTAGTGATGATGTGTAGTGACGCTATGAACTGTGTTGTGATGATGTGTAGTGATACTATGAACTGTGTCGTTATGATGTGAACTATAGTGATGATGTATAGTGATGTTATGAAATGTGTAGTTATGATGTGTAGTGATACTATGAACTGTGTCGTTATGATATGAACTATAGTGATGATTCATAGTGATGCTATGATCTGTGTAGTGATGATGTGTAGTGATACTATGAACTGTGTAGTTATGATGTGAACTATAGTGGTGATGTATAGTGATACTATGAACTGTATAGCTATGATGTGAACTATAGTGATGATGCATAGTGATGCTATGAACTGTGTAGTGATGATGTGTAGTGATACTATGAACTGTGTAGCTATGATGTGAACTATAGTGATGATGTATAGTGATGCTATGAACTGTGTAGTGATGATGTGTAGTGATACTATGAACTATGTAATTATGATATGAACTATCGTGGTGGTCTATAGTGATGCTATGAACTGTGTAGTGATGATCTCCCTATCTTCCCTCCCCACTACCTCTCCCCTCTCCTCCCTGCCCTCCCTAGTCTCCCTGTCTTCCTTCCCTGCCACACAGAGAGACATGATGTGTGATAGTAGGTAGGTCACGTCTTGGCTGTCAGACCATATCCTGAGTGTTGGAGGATCTCTCTCTCTCTCTCTCTCTCTCTCTCTCTCTCTCTCTCTCTCTCTCTCTTTATTTTTCAAATTGTCTCCCTTTTTATGTATGTATGTATGTATGTATGTATGTATGTATGTATCTGCCTGCCTGTATGCCTGCCTGCCTGTTTGTCTGTCTGTTTATCTAAAAGGTCATACAACAAGATACCCTCGACGAGCGCACGACCTCACCTTTGCGTGAGTTGAGCAGTTCACACACACCCACACACACACACACACACACCACCACACACACACACACTCTGAACCTCTTAAATGATTCATTGACACAGTATAAACAAACCACCTGTACTACTGTCCTCAACATCTTTACTTAATAGCCTCAGTTAATTCCTTCCACCAAATATATAATAAGGTAAGATTATGTTACGATAATCTTTTCTTAAATGTTCTATTTTGTCTTAATAAGACAATAACAACAAGAGCAACAATAACGCAATAACAGCAACAACAACTAAAACAATATCAACAACATAATCAACAACAACAAGAATGACAACAACAGCAACAACAATTAAAACAATATCAACAACAACAACAACAACAACCAACGTCCGATTTTGTTACAATATTCCTTCGTTATTGAATTGACAGAGAGAAGCTCGGGAAGCAGCCATCCCCCTGGACTCCCCGCCCACCTGGTACGATGTCCTCCGTAAACTTCCTGACCTCACGTATGTCTATGGTAAAGGGTCGCGGAAAGGGGACGTGATTGCTGCCCGTATCATCATTGGGTATGACTTTGCTCGGGAGATTGGTATCCCCGCATCCCCTGAGCAACGCTCTTGTGCATTATGCAGAACACCCGACAGCCGCACCCTTATCCACTACCTCCTAAGATGTCCC